>ML288832.1:0-50192 GCA_005239495.1 Nicotiana undulata
AAAATGACCTCCAGACATCCGAATTCACTTCCGATCGTGCTCCCAACTCCAGAATCACCATACTGAGCTATTCCCGAACTCGAAATCCCAAACGGACATCAATATCATTGAAATGCGCTTCAAGCCAAACTTAGGAAATTTCTTCAAAAATGCTGACTTCCACAATATACACCGAAACACTCTCGGTTTATCTAAATCCCGATCCGGACATATGCCCAAGTTCAAAATCATCATACGAACCTGCTGGAACCTTCGGATCCTGATTCCGAGGTCGTTTACTCAAAATTCAATCCCAAAACCAAATTGAATCNAGAACTATTCTCGGTTTCGAAATTTCATTCGGACCTCGGGAACATAAAATTACATTTCAAGCCAAATTTCAAATTCTTTAAAAATCCTCAAAACTTCATTAACTCCAATTTTCTCATTTTGATCCGAAACCCGCCAAATCAAGTCCGTTTCTTACCAAATTTCACAGATAACTTAAATAACACATATTGAACCTGTTCCGGGCTCCGGAATCATAATACGGGCCCGGCCGCACAGGTTTTACATCAAGGTTCATTTTTCATAAGCCTTTAATATTTTCATAAAACAATTTCCTTTAAAAATTCATTTCTCGGACTTGGGTACTCGGAATTCGATTCCGGGAATACGCCCAAGTCCCATATTTTCCTACGGACCTTCCGGGACCGTCGGATCACGGATTCGGGTCCGTTCAGCAAAAATGTTGACCAAAGTCAACTTTATTCAACTAATTATCATAAATTCAACTCTTTATCAAGTTTCCACATAAAGCCTTCCTCGCTACGCGCCCGGGCTGCGCACGCTTATCGCGGTGAGATTGACAGAGGCTTTCAGGGCCTCGGAACACAGTCATAATTAAATTTACATAAGATGCCCTTTTGGGTCATCACAGTTTACTCAAAATTCCAGTCTTACTCAATTTCCTCAACTTAAGGCTTCTGAAATGAGAATTTTCCTTTCAATTTAACCCCGAACCCCCTAAATTTCAACTCTGACAATATCCACAAGCCACAATACCCTAAATGAAGCTGTTCATGACTCCCAACTACTGAACGACGCGCTGGATCTCAAAACGACCGGTCGGTCGTTACAGCTTTTCATTCTCACGCCACCATCCCAACGTTGAAAATTCTTTGTGCGAATCTCCTTTTGCTTCTGCAAGTAGAATTGAAGTTCATCAATATTCTTGCTACTGGTTTGAGTGGTAGAAAATATAGAAAAAATATTAAAACTATCAACTACTTCATCATCATACAAAGTAGTAGAACTTGAAGAAGTGGTACAATGCATAGTGGGATTACCATTGGCTACATTATGAGCAACATCATCAAATATACTTACATAATAATTATATAATTGTTGTAAATTATCATTTATCTTGTTCATACAACTATACATATCTGGGGTTTCAGTTGGTCCAATCTCCATATAAGTATATAAAGCATTGATTAATTGGTGACAATCAGCCATCTTAATAGAAGGATTTAAAACAACACCAATTAAGTAAATCGGAGGAATTGAAAAGAAATATTTTTTTAATTTTGCTTGCATTTGTTCAACAACATCCTTATATTTTTCTTTCTTCTTAAATTCAAAGAGTAGAAAAGAAATTTCAGCTATATGCACTAAAACCATTGTAACAGTATGGTAGTATGCTCCAGAAAACTCAACAGTCGCTATATAAAATTTATGTAAAAATTGAACAACATCATTAATGACCTCCCAAGTAGCAGGTGTTAACATACATTTTCGATCAGTACAATGCGTATTAGCAACTTCAGTTATTGGAAATCTATATTTGTAGCAACATTTTAAAAATATGTTGATCACACTCAACTATGTATGTTAAAAGACTAAGCGGGCGTTGCAAATATAATCCGGGGTATTATGTCTAGAGTCGAATCCCACAGGGAATTAACGTATCAACTGTCGTCTTTAGATTACTAAATTCTCAATAGTCAACTTTCTCAAACTTTGCGAATATCACTTGATGTTGTTTATACTACTACAGCTGAACAGAAATAATAAACTAAAGATTAACTAACAATAAGGTGTAAACAACGATGATAAAGGTCTAAGGTTATGGTTTCCCCCATCGGTAAAATTCCTTCTTGTGAACTTCCTATAATTTTGATTTAGTTGTCTCTATCAATCATGAACACTCTAGTTATCATAAATCTCTCTCAAGTAATTATGATAATTTACTAGACGCACTCTCTCAAGTTACGCTAACTAGTTTGCATTACAGTTCATTTTAGACTGCACCCGAGGTATCATTATCTCTAATCCAACCTCTAAACCCTCGGTTATGAATCTCGCCTATACTCCGGGAGTGGTGTTGTTCATACAACTACTTAAATATGCACTCTCTCTCAAGTAGATACATAATAAATGGGAACAACTAATTGAAGGCCCTTCAATCAACTACAACAAGAACATAGTTGAACAAATAGAGATTAACAACCAAACAAAACTATATTTATATCACAAATAGTTCCTCCCCAACAGGTTCCACCAACAACCTTAGATTAGAAAATTTAGCTACTCATGCTCAAGAACAATAAAAACCCAAAAGAATTCATAATGCTCAAAATAAAGATTAGAAAAAGAAAATCTAAAACTCTAATGGTTTCTTGTCTTCTCACAATGAGTCTTGCCTCCTACTTGAGTCTAAAAATAATAATCTCCCTCTCTTGGGAGGATGTACAATGTTTAAATAGGGTTTGGCAATTTATTCCTGTATTTTGCACTTAAGCCCTTCAATTTTCCAGGTTTGTCAGCTGTCGCCCGCGGTTGCGGCAAGAACGCGGCGCGACCGCGGTGGGCTACTCGTATGCTGCTTCAGTTAATTATCCACCGCGCTCCAGCCGCGGTCGACCGCGGTCGCGGTGGACCATGTTCCAGCAATTTCATCCCTTTCTCTTGTGCTTTCCTCACGGGTTCTTCTCGATTGGCCTCGATTTCCTTTAATTGACTCCAAATCGCTCCAAAGTATCTCCTCTCATAGCATATATCCTGCAAAGCACAAGAAACACTACTCAGAGCATTTTGTTATCAATATTCACCTTAAAAACATAATAAAGTATGGTTCATTAGGGGCGAAAATATAGTCTAATTCACCTATTATCAACACCCCATACTTAAACCTTTGCTCGTCCTCGAGCATCAAAACTACACTCTAAATCCTAATCTTCTCAAGCATCACCCTTCGGTGTCACACCATGACATTTCACAGGTATTGTACCTAGCTGTGTAACATCTATGCCTCAAGTGGAGACTCTATATGCCATGCCACATTCTTACTTCCTCAAAGTACTCTATACTGAGGTCAAGACTAACCCTTTTTTTCCTGAATCACGTGCCTTCACATCACACAATTGAGAGTAGTTCCACAAAAGATAATATTAAGAACATCAGGAACTTTAAATCGAAAGAATTCACTTACTTTCAAAAAGAACATTCATATGCTTCACTGATACGCCATAGGCTTGCCCGTAGTGTAATACTCTACTAATTGAGTCTATTCAGTCTAAGATCAATAGGTCTTTATTTGGTTGTAATGTAGGCTAAGGGACGGGTATGATACATTTGGTTATAGTGACTCACCTCCCTAAGCACTTTTAATACAATTACTTTAACATTTAGCACATTTTCCTGCTTGGCCAAAACTTTTACCACGCTTTGCTTCATAAATTACCCCACTACTTTTAGGTGCAACTTTCTTTTCCACGCCACTAATCATCCAGGACTACATTTATTTATTGTCCTCTTTCTTTCTCTTTTCTTTTTCTTTCTAAGTGGCCTTCAATTTTTTTTTCTTTCTTTTCACAACTTTGCACCTTTCATCCTATTCCTTCTATTTTTCTTTACAAACCAAACCACCACCCCATACTTTGACTTTTACACATTTACTAACAATTCCAGTTCTTATGTGGGTACAAGGTTCAAACAGACAGGCTATTCAAACAATTGGGTATGGTCCGTTATGTGGTTATCAAAGAAACATGCTTATAAGCTCAAAGGGGTTAACTATGATCAATTGCTTTCAGGTGGATATACATTTTGCCTATCTCCTTTGTCATGACCCAAGTTCGGAGTCGTGATGGTGCCTGTCGTGGAACCAAGCCAGCCACCTAACTATAACAGTTCTAGGTTCGATTATTGGAGAAAATGCTCATTTTTAATAAATCCAAATCAGTAATAGTAAAAATTCAGAATTTGGAAACAATTTAAGGAAGGAAAACAAGATTCAAATACTACAGCCTCGAATCCGGTGTCACGCAGTCATGAGATGCTAATACATAAATAAGACCCAAAAGAAGGGGAAATGATCAACATAGTCTCAAAGTAATACAACAAGTAGAATAAGAGAAGAGATGACAGATCACAATCGCTAGCTGCTACCTCGTCAACTCCGATGAAACTACTGCGACTCACTGACCAGAGCTGGATCTCAATGTACCTGGATCTGCACACAAGGTGCAGGGTGTAACGTGAGTACACCAACTCAGTACGTAACGAAAACAACCTATGGGCTGAGAGGTAGTGACAGACTAAACCTACGGCAGTTATGAACAACATCATATAAAATGAACATGACAGTAATATAGTAAGAATTAAGCCCAATGCGCCAAGTTATGTCTGTGTCTTTGCATAAGTTCATGTAAAAATAAAAAATTTATATGTACCCAGTACCCAAACCCTCATAAGGAAGTCCACTCAGTACCAAGATTGGCCATGAAGCCCAGGGAAGGTCCATCCCGGAGTATAGATAAACACAATGACATAGTCACTCAGTACTGAGGAAAAAGGCCAATCCAACCCCACGGAGAAGATCCATCTTTGCTCGGACAAGATCCATCCCTCAATATCTGTGCGCTCACTGGGGGTGTAAAGACTCCGGAGGGGCTCCTATAAGCCCAAGCGCTATATCAAACCAACGAAGGTATGATTCAAGGATCGCTGCGGTGTGCAGTCCGATCTCATAGCTGTCTCAAAAATCCGGCTCTAGGCCTCACTCAGCCAATACTTTCAAGTCTCACTCCCAATGCTCTCAAACATGTATAATTCGGCCAAACAATGATAATGCAATATAACTAACAAATGTTGAGACTGAGGCATTAAGATGTATGCTAGAACATGACTGAGTGCATAATAGTGAATAACTACAAATAGAGACAACAACAATTGACCGTTTCAGTCTAAACACATTGGCATGAAGCCTTAGAAATTACACTTATCATGATTTCTAATATGTTCAAGGAAATCTCCACCTTCGCAGTACAAGTATCAGTGTGAAACAACCATTAGACAATTCCATGGGATGAGCCAGGCCACAACAATTGGTATACGCCCACATGCCCGTCACTTGGCAAGTGCGTCACCTTAGGTAACAACAAATATCATGTAACTTGGGGTTTCGAACCCTCAGTTCCAAGGTTGAAGACGTTACTTACCTCAAAACCGGCTAAAACACTACTCCGCAGTGCCCTTGCCTCTAAAGTTGGCCTCCGAGTGCTCCAAATCTACCAACTATCAGATGTATATCATTATAATATTCTAAAGAATGAATCCTAATCGAAATCTATCAAAAATACTCAAAAATCCCGAAATTGATCAAACCCTCCCCCTCGGGCCCATGTCTCGTAACTCGATAATATTTACACCACAAGAAACCTCGTCCTCCCACGAGTCCATACATACCAAGAACACAAAAATCGGTGTCCAAATGACCCCTCAAATTCCCATTTCAAAGCCTCTTAATCCCAAGCCCTAACTACCAATTTTCACGGATTTCCCCCAAATTTCCCATCATTAATCCGACCTTTAATCATGCATTAACGAGTTTAGAGTCCAAAAATCTTATCTCCACGAAGCACTATCGAAATCCCTCTTCAAAAACCCTTCAAAAGCTTCAAACCCGGATGAAATATTGAGAAAGATGGCTAAAATTCGCGAAGGCTGGTTTTTATACTTTTTGTCCAGGGATCTCGCACCTGCGACCAATTACTCGATGCTCCTTCCGCACCTGCGATCTCCCCTGGAACCTCCCAAATCCGCACTTGCGATTCATCTTCCGTGCCTGCGACCTCGCAGGTGCGACAAATTCCTCGCACCTGCGGACCACTCCCCACTCAGCCAAATCTCACACCTGCGGAGCCCAGTCTGCTCCTGCGGAACCGCACCTGCGGCTCCCTTTCTGCTGGTGCGAAAACACCAGCAACAGCAACCTGCAGAATCACCAAAGTCACTCCAAACTTCCCGTTAACAACCCAAAACCATCCCGAGCCCCTCGGGACCCCAACCAAACATACCAACGCATTTTATGACCATTCAAACTTAGCCGAGCCTTTGAAACACCAAAAACAACGTCAAAACTCCAAAAACTCATCGAATTCAAGCCTATGAACATTGAAATTTCTAAATTCCACCAACGATGCCGAAACTACCCAAAATAACTCCGATTGACCTGGAAATTTGCAGACACATCCAAAATGACATTACGAACCTGTTTCAACTGTCGAAATTCCATTCCGACCCAAATAGCCTATTTTCCACTGCCGACCGGAAATCGCCAAAACTAACTTTCGCCAATTCAAGCCTAATTCTACACCGTACATCACAAAAATATTTCGGACACGCTCCTAAGTTCCAAATCACCTACGAAGCTATCCGAGCTATCAAATCCGTATTCCGAGGTCATTTACCAATAACTCAACTCCGGGTTGACTTTTCCAACTCTAAGGCTACTTTTAGAGACTAAGTGACTCAATTCCTTCTATAACCACTCCAAACCCGAGCTAACCAATTCTAACTCATCATGAACAGTCTAACCAATCTACAACAAGGTAGAAACAGAGAAAATAATGCATGTTCTACGTAACTACCGGCCGGGTCGTTACATCCTTTCTAAGACCGAACAAACTTCTATTTCGTTTTGTACACACACATGGCAAGTTCCAGGTATCAAATGAAGACATAGGATATGATGCACAAATATCTCACACGCACATGGCACATAATACATTCCAAATTGGTTCATCAAAACACTATAACGAGTATTCAAGTTAATTACATTATGCAAAATTAAGGCATTCTACAAGAGTCCACAAGTGAGCCTAAGCGTCACACCCTAGGGTCTTTGGTTTTCAGGTGTAACACACTAAGGGTTGCATTCTTGCCATTCAGTTCCTTGCACAAGAGAAGCCTAACAACTAAAAAAAAAGAAAATCTAACTATACCCGGTTCAAGCTAAACCCGTGGAAAAGAACCGTGGTCAAAAGAAAAACCAAGGGGGAGTTACTACACTACCTAAAAAGAAAATAAAAAATCTTTTTGGTGTTTTCTTTGGGCTAACTTCCCTCAAGAAAACTGCCTAAGTAGTCTGTCATCAGGAAGAGTCCACTATATTTTTTTACTTCGACTTAATGCCCTCAAGAGACACGTCGGAAGGCGTCCGTCTTCGGGACAAGCCAAACTAATTGAAAACAACCAATTCAAATATATGCAATCAAAACAAGACAAAAATATCCACATATACAACAACAAAATTGTCCCCCACCCCACACATGAAAAGTTGGCATGTCCCCATGTCACTCAACAATAAAAGTATATAGGGGTAAGGAGACTTCCCTGGTTGTCACTCGTCGTCAGACACAGTGGCCAGGTTAACGTTACAGGCCCTTCCTAGCGCACGAAGCCACGCCATTATCTTCTTCTCGGATTTAGCATGTTGGGTGGACATTGTATCCATCCTGACGTTGAGGTCATCCACCGAGGTGTGCAAGCCGGCCACACCCTCCTCTAAGGTCGACAGCCTGGGAACCTGTAGAGGTCGAGAGGGACCGCCCCATCATGAGACCTCCGAGGTGGTGCATCATCAGGAATAACCTCATCCTTGTCATCAATAGATAGAGGCACCAGGTGCTCTTTGCCAACATTAATTTTTCCCGCTCTAAACGGGGCCTTCTTTGCCAATTTTCCGTCAATGGGATGATTCTCTGGGACACTGGCTATCCGACACAGCCTGGTTACTAGGGAAGGGAAATAGAACGCTTTCAGTACCTCAAGCGATCAGATGAACATCTCATCATGGAGCACCCGGGCGATATTAAAGTCCAATCTATTGACAAAGCACCAAACCATCACTGCCCGTGGGGGGTTGACATCGGTGGTGTTGCTGGTGGGTAGCAGGCGACTACAGATAACTGTGAACCAACAATTGGCCTCCCATGTGAAGGAATTAGAGTTCAGCGTGATGCCCTCTTTGACCCATGTGGGCTCCCTTCCCACACAAATTGACCGCACGAGCATGGGCCAGTTGACCGGTGGTGTTTGCTGGAACTGGTAATGATCAACATCCCTAGAGAAGGTCGGAAGCCTGTAAACCCGCCGGATGGCCTCCACTGAGGCATTCACCCTTGTTCTCCGTACAATGACTACCCGGTTCACATACTCCGGGCAGTTTGCATAGAATTCCCGGACCATTAGAATATTGGCCTCCTCTGGTTCTTCGAAGAATATCTCCAACTGGCGCCTCCAAATTTTGGCGAACATTTTTGGGCTCTCATGCTGTAAGCAGCCCTATCAATTGGCACCTCGTGGACCATCTTCCTGGCGGACTTAACAGCATACCTGTCCTCAGCAACCTTTGACACAAATCGGGATGAGTCAAACCAACTAGTGCTCTCTGTGTTTCATCTTTTGCGTGAATGAGCCATGGTACCTGGGAAAAAGAAGGACAAAAGTTATAGAGTGTCCAAGTTGTGTGCCTATCGGGTGATTACTCAGACTTCTCCACCACGAAGGGCACAATGCCCAAAAATTTGCTCAATGGGGCCACTTTACAAACACCATGTGGGCGTAATTTGTAACAAGCATACATTGGCCCCATATGGACTAAATTTTCCTAATTATTCAACACAAACAAGTACTAATCTCACCCCAACTACTCAAGAATCGCCCACCATTGTCAAACATACACCAACCAACCAACATCAAACTATAGGGTGACATACCCACCAAAATCGAGTAAGAGGTGGTAAAGAACCACCATTACACACAAATACAACAAGAGTCTACCATAAAATAGAAAAAAAATACCACAATACAACAAGGATCAACTACTCAATAGAAAAATAAAAGCAAAAATAAGAGGAGAAGAGATAAAGAGATACTTACTTGAGTGAAGATGTGGGTGGCAACAATGGAGGTTGGGAGGAGAAATAGAGAGAGAGTCGTGAGTTTGGGGGGAAGAGGGAGGGGGATTTTCTGTGGGGGGTCGTGGGTTATAGGAGAGAAGAGGAGGGGATTTGGGGGTAAGGTTTAGAAGAAGGAGAAAGTGGGGGTAAGTGGGTGGGTTATTTAGAAAAGGGGAAAAAATTTAAAAAAATAAAGAATTTTTTTTTTTTTATTATTAACGACAAACTTACCTGGGCGGAAAATGGCCCGTCGCGGTCGAACGCGGCCGCGGTAGATTCAGAGAGGTGAACTTTCACCGCGGTCGCGCGAGGTTCAGAGAGGTGCAAATTGGCTGCGGTCGCACGAGGTTCAAAGAGGTGCAAATTGGCCGCGGTCGCGCTATGGTCCGCCGCGGTTGCGCGAGGTTCAGAGAGGTGCAATTTGGTTGCGGTCGCGCCGCGGTTCACCGCGGCCGTGGTGACGGATGTCCGAGAAAAAACATTTGAAGCTCCAGATGTCACCGCGGTCGCGCCGCGGTCCCTTTGCGGCCACGGTGGCCCATAGTCGCTTGGTGGTGTGTATTCTTCATATTGTTACCTTACCATAGTTGTTTTATGACCACGTCTTTGCTCAATCACACCTCCAAGCTTGTCCTGCACACTCAAAAACTTGTTAGATGTATGTACATCAATCACTACACTACTAAAGAGAAAAACACTAAAATCATGGGTTGCCTCCCACGCAACGCTTGATTTAACGTCACCGCACGATGAGTACAACAATCAATGGGTTGCCTCCCATGAAGCGCCTGATTTAACATTGCGACACGACGCAAAGTGAGTGCATTTAAGGCTCGCTCAACCTCTATGGTTAAAAAAGGTGCACCACAGACAACCTCTTGGTCTCATTCATCCCCACATACAGTTTTAATCTTTGTCCATTAACCTTGAAGGTGTTGGACCCATCTTCGGTAGAAATTTCCACAACGCCAGAGGGAAACACTTCGACCACTTTGAATGGCCCAGACCATCAGGACTTGAGCTTACCCGGAAACAATCTCAATCTTGAATTATAGAGCAACACTTTTTTTCCGGGTTTACAATTTTGGTCCACAATGTTTTTGTCGTCCAACCTCTTCATTCTCTCCTTATATAGCCTTGTGCTTTCAAATGCTTGATATCGGAATTCCTCCAACTCATGCAGCTTTGTGACTCGATTTTCTCCCGCATCATCAAGATCCATGTTCAACTGCTTCAATGCCCACCAAGCTCAATGTTCTAGCTCAACAGGCGGGTGATAGGCCTTACCAAATACCAACTTGTACGGAGACATGCCGATTGGTGTTTTAAAATGCAGTCCTATAGGCCCATAGTGCGTCATCAAGATTTTTCACCCAATCAGTTCTTGTGGCGTTTACTGTTTTGGTCAGCACACTCTTTATTTCACGGTTTGATACCTCAACCTGCCCACTCGTCTGGGGGTGATAAGGGGTTGCCACCTTGTGGCACACATCATACTTTGCCAGTAGCTTCTCGAAGACACAATTGCAGAAGTGCGTGCCTCCATCACTAATAATGGCCCTTGGAACCCCCAACCACGTGAATATGTTTTTCTTCAAGAACCCCACCACCACTCTTGCATCATTGGTGGGGAACGCTGCAACTTCCACCCATTTAGACATGTAGTCTACAACAACAAGTATGTACTTATTTCCGTAGGAGCTGAAAAAGGGACCCATGAAGTCAATCCCCCACACATCAAACACCTCCACTTCTTGTATTGGGTTTATGGGCATCTCATGTTGACAGGATATGTTCCCCGTTCTTTGGCACTCATTACATCCCTTCACCCATTGGTGAGCATCTTTGAACACAGTCGGCCAGTAGAAACCGACCTCTAACACCTTAGCTGCTTTCCGAACTCCTCCAAAATATCCTCCATATGGTGATGCGTGACAAGCCTGCAAAATAGCAAATTGTTCTATCTCGGGGACACACCTCCGAATCATGTTATCAATACAGATTCTAAACAAATGAGGTTCATCCCAATAGTAATTGAGGCAATCACGATAAAAGCGTTTCTTTTGGACAGAGGAGAGTTCATAGGGTTCAATACCGCTCACCAGGTAGTTTGCAATGTTTGCATACCATGGTACATCTTCCACACTCGTGGCTAGCAGCTGCTCATCCAAAAAGGTTTCCAGAATATCCTCAAACTCAATCGCATTCTTAGCACCTTCAAGACGTGACAGATGGTCAGCGACTTGGTTCTCCGTGCCCTTGCGGTCACGAATCTCCAAGTCAAATTCTTGAAGAAGAAACACCCAACGAATTAGGCGCGACTTGGACTCTTTCTTATCAACCAAGTATCTGATGGCTGCGTGATCAGTGGACACAATCACCTTCGACCCAATCAAGTAAGACCTAAACTTGTCAAAGGCGAACACTACTGCCAACATCTCCTTCTAGGTCACCGTGTAGTTCAGCTGAGCTCCACTCAAAGTCCTACTTGCGTAGTAAATTGGGTGCATTATTTTATCTTTGCGCTGACCCAACACGGCTCCCACTGCGTAGTCACTAGCATCGCACATGCGTTCAAACGGTTGCTCCCAGTCGGGGGTAACGATAATTGGTGCTGTGACTAGCCGCTTTTTGAGATCCTCAAACGCCACCCTGCAATCATCAGAAAACACAAATGGGTTATCTTTTTCAAGCAACTTACAGAGGGGGTTGGCGATCTTGGAGAAGTCCTTGATGAATCGTTGGTAGAACTCGGCGTGCCCAAGGAAGCTACAAATCGCTTTGACTGATGTGGGAGGTGGAAGTTTTTCGATCATATCGACTTTAGCTATGTCCACCTCAATTCTTTTACTTGACACCAAGTGCCCCAAGACGATCCCTTCTTGTACCATGAAATGACACTTTTCCCAATTAAGAACAAGATTCGTCTCGATGCACCTCTTTAGGACACAGGTTAAATTTGCTAGGCACTCATCGAATGAATTTGCCACTACTGAGAAATCATCAATGAATACCTCCATGGTATCTTCCACCATGTATGTGAATATGGCCGTCATGCACCGTTGGAATGTGGCAGGTGCATTGCAGAGGCCAAATGGCATCCTCCTGAAGGCAAACACCCCGTAGGGGCATGTGAATGAGGTCTTTTCCCTGTCTTCCCGGGCAATTGAAATCTGGCTGTACCCCGAGTACCCGTCCAGGAAACAAAAGTGAGACCTCCTTGCAAGCATGTCAAGCATTTGGTCAATGAAGGGAAGTGAGAAGTGGTCTTTTCGGGTGGCAAGATTCAGCTTTCTGTAATCCATGCATATTCTCCAGCCCGTGACGGTTCTTGTAGATATCAACTCATTTTTGTCATTCTTTACCACTGTCACGCCACCCTTCTTTGGGACACATTGCACTGGTCTAACCTAGCTGCTGTCAGAGATGGGGAAAATGATTCCCGCATCTAACCACTTAATGATCTCCTTCTTCACCACTTCCTTCATGTTTGGGTTCAAGCGCCTTTGGTGTTCCCTGGAATGTCTGTGTCCCTCTTCCAGGAGAATCTTGTGCATGCATTATGCCGAGCTGATCCCTTTGATATCTGCCATGGTCCATCCAATGGCAGTCTTGCACTCTGAGAGCACTTGTAACAACTGATTTGCCTGCACATCTAACAAACTTGATGAGATAAAAACATGTAACGTAGAGTTAGGTCCTAGAAATGCGTACCTGAGATGGGCTGGCAGTGGTTTCAACTCTAGTTTGGGCGGTTCTTCCACAGATGGCTTGGATGGCGTGCTCTCTTTTTTCTCTAAGTGCAATGGTTCAAACTTGAGATCCCTCGGCAACGGCGCCAAAATTTGATCACGCTCAACTATGTCTATTAAAAGACTAAGCGGGCGTTGCAAATATAGTCCGGGGTATTATGGCCAGAGTCGAATCCCACAGGGAATTAACGTATCAACTGTCGTCTTTAGATTACTAAATTCTCAATAGTCAACTTTCTCAAACTTTGTGAATATCACTTGATGTTGTTTATACTACTACAACTGAATAGAAATATAAACTAAATATTAACTAACAATAAGGTGTAAAGGTCTAAGGTTATGGTTTCCCCCGTTGGTAAAATTCCTTCTTGTGAACTTCCTATAGTTTTGATTTAGTTGTATCTATCAATCATGAACACTCTAGTTATCATAAATCTCTCTCAAGTAATTATGATAATTTACTAGACGCACTCTCTCAAGTTACGCTAGCTAGTTTGCATTACAGTTCATTTTAGACTGCACCCGAGGTATCATTATCTCTAATCCAACCTCTAAACCCTCGGTTATGACTCTCGCCTATACTCCGGGAGTGGTGTTGTTCAAACAACTACCTAAATATGCACTCTCTCTCAAGTAGATACATAATAAATAAGAACAGCTAATTGAGGGCCCTTCAATCAACTACAACAAGAACGTGGTTGAACAAATAAAGATTAACAACCAAACAAAACTATATTTATATCACAAATAGTTCCTCCCAACGGGTTCCACCAACAACCTTAGATTAGAAAATTTAGCTACTCATGCTCAAGAACAATAAAAACCCAAAAGAATTATTATGCTCAAAATAAAGATTAGAAGAAGAAAATCTAAAACTCTAATGGTTTCTTGTATTCTCACAATGAGTCTTGCCTCCTACTTGAGTCCAAAAATAAGAATATCCCTCTCTTGCGCGGATTTACAATGTTTAAATAGGGTTTGGAAATTTATTCCCGTGTTTTGCACTTAAGTCCTTCAATTTTCCAGGTTTGTCAGCTGTCGCCCGCGGTCGCAGCAGGAACGCGACGCGACCCCGGTGGGCTACTCGTATGCCGCTTCAGTTAATTCTCCACCGCGCTCCAGCCGCGGTCGACCGCGGTCGCGGTGGACCATGTTCCGGCAATTTCAGCCCTTTCTCTTGTGCTTTCCTCACGGCTTCTTCTCGATTGGCCTCGAACTCCCTTAATTGACTCCAAATTGCTCCAAACTATCTCCTCTCATAACATATATCCTGCAAAGCACAAGAAACACTACTCAGAGCCTTTTGTTATCAATATTCACCTTAAAACATAATAAAGTATGGTTTATTAGGGGCGAAAATATAGTCTAATTCACCTATTATTATATGTATGTATAATTCCACCTAGTAACAATTTCGTTTGGCATGAATCTTGGTTTAAGGTTATATTCCCTACTCTTATTCTTAAATTCCTTAATTCTAGATTGTCTATTATTTCCTTGAATAACACCAACTGCTCTCCTAACATGAGTAATCTCAATTGAAAATAAATCAAGGTTACTTTTAACAATTAAATTATAAACATGACATGCATACCTAACATGAAAAATTCTTCAAGTGGTGATTTCAAATGCATTTTTATTATTGAAATTGCGGCATTATTGTTAGAAGCATTATCAAAAGAAATACACAATACTTTTTTGTTAAGATTATAAAATTCAACAACTTCGCAAATAGTACTACTTATAAACACAACAACATGACTCTGATCTTCATCATATTTAAAAGCGATAATACGTTTTTACATACAAAAATTATCACCTATCCAATGACATGTAATTGTCAAATAATCATTTTCATTAACAGCATGGCCAATTGTCAAGACCTGATTTACCCTCTGAAAGGCATCATGACGGCACCTAGTCTCTACGACTAGGTAAGCCCAAATTGCGGAAAATAAATGTCATAAAATTTAAAGACAGAAAGGACCACAAGTAGACATAACATAGCCGCTCGGGATGTACAATTATAACTCCCAAAACCCGGAATATCACATTAGTCACAAGCTCTATCTCAAAGTAGCTCTATACAACGTAAGGGAAAATACATGAAAAATCTATCTAAGTTTGGAGCGGAAGGTGACTTGAAGGACTCTGCGGACACGGCAAATTACCTTTCGGTCTCCTCAAAGAAGCTGCTCGGACCCCTAGCCATGAAACGGAGTGCTGGTACCTGGATCTGCACACAAAAACATGTGCAGGAAAGGGCATGAGTACACCACAATTGGTACCCAGTAAGTGCCAAGCCTAACCCCTGTTAAGTAGTGACGAGGTCAGGTTAAGGCTCTACTGGATTTTTCATAAGTAAAACAGTTTAAAATAGTACAGAAGATATAAAAGCTAAGGTAAGCAGTAGAAACAATAATCTAAAAGTAAAACAACAACAGGAAGCCCTTGGCTCAGCACAAAGTATCACACGGTGGAAAATCCCGGTATACGTCCCGTAGTTCCAAATGTAAAGATGCAGTACAGGGGGAAAGCTTCCGGAATACGTCCGTAGTCCAAATTTAAATATGCAATGCGAATGAATGTCGGATGCGGTATATTTAAGCAGCTCAGGAAAAGATTTATAGACAAGAACAAGAGAAAGACTAACTAACATGGTACACACTGTATCAAATAGAGAATTTAGGTAAAACAGGTAGGCATGCTTCTTCCTAATCTAAACTACACAGGTAGCACATTAAACCGTGAAATAGGAGTAATATGATTTATGGCATGGATAGGGAAAAAATGGAATTTAAGCAACAATGGCCCGTGTACGTACTCGTCACCTTACGTACACGGCGCCCATACAACAAATAGTATCAAAACAACCTAAGGGAAAGTCCCCAACACAGAGTTAGGCAAGCCACTTACCTCGACTGCTTTAGTCAACTCAAAACCACGCTCTTGCCACGAGTACCCGAATCTGAATGGCCCAAATCTATTCAATTCAATTGCATAATATAAATATCACTTTAAGGAATCAATATAGCTAATCAGTTCGAAGCTAATACGCAAAATTAGGAAAATTTCCCAAAACGTCCCCCGGGACCACATCTCGAAAATGAGTGAAAATTACAAATTTAGAACACCCATTCACTCACGAACTCACTCGAACAAGAATCATCAAAATCCGACGTCAAAATCTCCTAAAATCCTCAGGTTTCTACTTGGGGAACTTCCTCTCATTTTCATGATTTTAACCCAATTTCATTGATCAGATTGATGAAATTGTTATGGGTTAATGATATACTAGTGAATTAAGGTTAGAAATCAATACCTATGAAGCTTCTCCTCAAAACCCACTGAAAATCGCCAAATTCCGAGCTCCAAATCGTTTTAGAAAATATTAATTTCAAACCCTAGGATTATTTATAAACAGCCCAGGAATTCCGCACCTGCGACTCTTGGACCGCACCTACAAATCCTGCACCTGCGGAAAATCCATCGCAGGTGCGAAAACTCACTAACTCAGCTGGGGTCGCACCTGCGGTTGTTGGGTCGCATCTGCGGAACCCCACCCGCACCTGCGAGCCTGGCAGCGCTTGACCAATTTCCGCGCCTGCGAGCCTCCCTTCGCACCTGTGGCTCCCCATCCGCATGTGCGAGACACCAAAACCAACAATGCTTCAGTTGGTTTTCTAAGTTAAAAAATCACCAGTTGAGCATCTGAAACATCCTCGATCCCCTTGGGACCTCAACCAAACTTACCAACCAGTCCTAATACCTTATCCAAACTTAGTCGAGCCTTCAAAACACATCACATAACATCAAAATCACCAATTATGCATGGATTCAAGCCTAAGAACTTATGAAATTTCTAAAATCCACAACTGATGCCGAAACACATCAACTCTAGTCCGAATGACCTCAAATTTTACACACAGGTCATAAATGACACTACTGACTTGCTGCCAATCCCATTCTGATCCCGATATCAAAATTTCACTTATCGGCCGAAATCGCCGAAATTCTAACTTTTGCCAATTCAAGCCTTAATATACTACAGACCTCAAAAACACATTCCGAACACGCTCCTTACCCCGAAATCACCCAACGGAGCTAACGAAGTCGACAGAATTCCATTACGGACCCGTCTTCGCACAGTTCCAACTACGACCCGATTTCTAAAGCTTAAACTCACATATAATGATTATATGTCCAAAAACTCTCCGAAATTTACAACTAAACGCCTCGACAAGTCCCAAAAGCAAAAATGGACATGGGGAAAGCAGTTATTAGGGGATCGGGGCGCTAACTCTCAAAACGACTGACCGAGTCGTTACATTCTCCCCCTCTTAAGAAAATCGTTCATCCTCGAACAAATATAGAGACATACCTGAAGCTGATAAAATATGAGGGTACTAACTGCGCATATCCTGCTCGGTCTCCCAAGTCGCCTCCTCGACCGGCTGACCTCTCCACTGAACCTTGACTGATGCAATATTCTTTGACCTGAGCTTTCTGACCTGTCTATCCAATATAGCTACTGGCTCCTCAACATATGATAAATCCTTGTCCAACTGGACTGAACTAGAATCCAAAACATGAGTCGGGTCACCGTGATACTTCCTGAGCATAGAGACGTGGAATACCGGATGAACTCCTACTAGGTTGGGAGGCAAGGCAAGCTCATAAGCAACCTCCCCAACACACCGCAATACCTCAAAAGGGCTAATAAATCTCGGACTGAGCTTACCCTTCTTCCCGAACCTCATGATGCCCTACATGAGCGATACCCGAAGCAAAATCGATCTCCAGCGATAAATGCCAAATCACGAACCTTCCGGTCCGCATAACTCTTCTGCCTGGACAGAGCTTTGCGAAGTCTCTCCTGAATCACCTTCACCTTGTCCTGGGCATCCTCAACCAAATCTGTACCTAACAATCGGGCCTCCCCCGGCTCAAACCATCCCACTGGAGACTGGCACCGTCTACCATACAAAGCCTCATACGGTGCCATCTGAATGCTGGACTGGTAGCTGTTATTATTAGCAAACTCTGCAACTGGCAAGTACCGGTCCCATGACCCTCCAAAATCCATCACACAGGCACAGAGCATATCCTCAAGAATATGAATCGTGCGCTCGGACTGGCCGTCCGTCTGAGGGTGAAAGACTGTGCTTAACTCTACCCTGGTACCTAACTCCTGCTGAACGGCTCTCCAGAACCGTGAAGTGAACTGTGTACCTCTATCTGAAATGATAGATACTGGGATACCGTGGAGACGAACAAACTCCCTAATATAAATCTCCGCCAACCTCTCGGAGGAATATGTAGTCAACACTGGAATGAAACAGGATGACTTGGTCAGCCGTTCCACAATCACCCAAATACCATCGAACTTTCTCAAAGTCCGAGGAAGTCCTACCACAAAGTCCATGGTGATCCGCTCCCACTTCCACTCTGGAAGCTCAATCTGCTAAAGTAGCCCTCCTGGTCTCTGATGCTCATATTTGACTTGCTAACAGTTGAGACACTTGGCCACAAACTCCACTATATCCTTTTTCATCCTTCTCCACCATAGTGCTGTCTCAGATCCTGGTACATCTTATCGGTACCCGGATGAATGGAATACCGCGAGCTATGGGCCTCCTCAATAATCAACTCCCAAAGCCCATCTATATTGGGTACACAGATACGGCCCTACATCCTCATCACACCATCATCATCTATAGTCACATCCCTGACATCACCTAACCAGAAGGTGGGGATCATCATACTGGCGCTCTCGAATGCGGTCATAAAGGTAAGATCGAGCAACCACACAAGCTAATACCCGGCAAGGCTCTGAGAGATTCAATCTCACAAACTGACCGACTAAGGACTGAACATCCAAGGCTAAGGGCCTCTCAACTGTAGGAAGATATGCCAAACTCCCCAAACTCTCTGCCCGGCGACTGAAGGCGTCGGCCACCATATTGGACTTCCCCGGGTGGTATAATATGGTGATTCGTAGTCCTTTAGTAACTCCAACCATCTTCGCTAGCTCAAATTGAGGTTCTTTTGCCTGAACAAGTGCTGCAAACTCCGGTGATCCGTGAAAATCTCACACGGAACACCGTATAAATAATGACGCCATATCTTTAGGGCGTGAACAATCGCTTCCAACTCGAGATCATGGACTGGATAGTTCTTCTCACGCACCTTCAATTTTCTGGACGCGTAGGCAATCACCCTACCGTCCCGCATCAACACCGCCCCAAGGCCAATCCTCGAAGCATCACAATAGACTGTTTAAGATCCTGAACTCGTAGGCAATACCAACACCAGAGCTATAGTCAGGGTTGTCTTGAGCTTCTGAAAGCTCTCCTCACACTCCACAGTCCACATGAACGGAGCACCCTTTTGGGTCAATCTAGTCATAGGTGCTGCAATGGATGAAAATCCCTCCACAAAACGGCGATAGTACCTAGCCAAACCCAGGAAACTGCGGATCTCTTCAGCTGAAGACAATCTAGGCCAACTCTGCACCGCCTCCCCCTTCTTCGGATCTACCTTTATCCCATCACAAGACACTACATGTCCTAAGAATGCCAACGAATCAATCCAAAATTCACGCTTAGAAAAATTTCTTCTCCCTAAAAGTCTGAAGCACGGTCCTCAAATATTGCTCATGGTCCTCCTGGGACCGAGAATATACCAAGATGTATTCAATAAACATAATGACGAAAGAATCAAGATAGGGCCGGAACACATTGTGCATCAAGTGAACTCATAGTGGCCATATTTGGTTCTGAAGGCAGTCTTCGGGATGTCCAGCTCCCGAATCTTCAATTGATGATAGCGAGAACGCAAGTCAATCTTGGAAAATACCCTGGCACCCTGTAACTGGTCAAACAAATCATCAATGCGAGGCAAGGGGTACATGTTCTTCACTGTAACCTTATTCAGCTACCGGTAATCAATACACATACGCATGGAGCCATCCTTTTTCTTCACAAATAATATCGAAGCACCCCAAGGTGATACACTAGGACTGATGAAACCCTTATCAAGCAACTCCTGCAACTGCTCCTCTAACTCCTTAAACTTAGGAGGAGCCATGCGATAGGGAGGAATAGAAATGGGCTGAGTGTCCGGCAACAAATCAATGCCAAAATCAATATCTTTGTCGGGTGGCATACTCAGAAGATCAGCTGGAAAAACATCAGGATAGTCCTGCACAACTGGAACTGACTCAACTGTAGGGGTATCAACACTAACATCTCTCACATAGGCTAAGTACGCATCACACCCCTTCTCAACCATCCCCTGAGCCTTAAGGAAAGAAATGACTCTGCGGGGAGTATACTCTAAGGTACCTTTCCACTCTAATCTTGGTAAAACTGGCATAGCCAGCGTCACGGTCTTGGCGTGATAATCAAGAATAGCATAGTAGGGCGACAACCAGTCCATGCCCAAGATAACATCGAAATCTACCATACTGAGCAATAATAAATAAGCCCTGGTCTCAAAACCATTGGTAACAATCAAACACGACCGATATACACGGTCCACAACCACCACCGGAGTAGAAACATAAACAGGGGAACTTAAAGAATCCTGAGATACCCCCCAGATGTGAAGAAAAATAAGAAGACACATATGAATACGTAGAGCCTGGGTCAAATAATACTGATGCATCCCTATGACAAACATGGACAATACATGTGATGACTGAATCTGAAGTTACGACCTCTGAACGGACTGGAAGAGCATAGTAGCTGGCCTGACCTCCCCCTCTAGGGCGACCTCGCCCTCCCCGACCTCCACCTCGCGTTGTCTGAGAAGGTGGGGTAGCAGCTGGGGCTGGAAGGATAGCTGGAGGACCCGGTGGAGCACGTGGGGCCTGATAAGTCTGAGATAATGCACCCCTCCTAGCTCTAGGGCAATCTCTAATCACGTGGCTAGGTTCACCACACCCAATACAACCCCTCGAAGGACGTGGCGGCTGATGCTCACTTCGAATTGGCCTGCTTGACTGGCCGGGGATATCACCTCGAGCAGGAGGCACACTAGATACTAGTGGTGCATAATAAGGCTTCTGAGGTCTAGGAGGAGCTGGAATACCACTGGCTGCTGGAAGAGCTGAATGAACAAGGCGACTCACAAAACCCCTACCATAGCGTGCTGCTGGTGCACGAAGTCCCGAAAAATGATTAATCTCTCGAGGCCTCTTGGCCTCTCTCTCCTCTCTGTCCCGGGCTAATATACTCTCAATCCTCTGGGCAATACTCACGGCCTGCTAGTAAGTAATATCTGCCTCCAACTCTCTGGCCATACTGGTCCGAATACTTGGGTGCAGTCCCTCAATGAAGCGTCAAACCCTCTCTCTGATCGTGGACACCAAACCTGGTGCATGACGAGCCAATTCACTGAAACGGACTGCATACTCCGACACAGTCATGGTACCCTGACATAACCGCTCAAACTCCGCACGCTAAGCATCCTTGAGGCTTTGAGGGACAAACTCAAGCAAAAACATCTCGGAGAACTGATCCCAAGTAAGTAAAGTTGCCTCCTCCGGACTACTCAACTCATAGGCACGCCACCACTGATAAGCCACTCCCATCCGTTGGAAAGCGGTGAAAGAAACCCCACTCATCTCTACAATTCCCATAGTGCGGAAAATGTGATGATACTCCTCAAGAAAACCCAGAGCGTTATCTGAACTGGTCCGCTGAAGTCAGGTGGGTGGTACTTCTTGTACCTCTCAAGTCTGAGCAGCTCTGCCTCAGAAATAGCTACCCTGGCATCATGCTGAGCTGGAGCCGCTGGGGGCATAGGAATATACTCTGGAACCTGCCCAATATGGACTGTTTGCTCAGAGTACGGTCTGTGAGAGTCTGTTCCCCTCCCCCAGACTGAGATGTGTCTGGAGCTATCAGGAGCAGTCCCTCCTGAGACAGAGTGCTGAAGGCGCTCATGAACTGAGCCAAAGTCTCCTGGAGGGCTGGAGTAATAGTAGGGATCTCCTGTGCCCCTCCAATTGTAGCTGTCGGTGGCTCCTCTGTCGCTGCTCTCGCCGGTGCTCGGGTTGCACCGTGTGCTCGTCCTCTACGCCTGCCCCTGCCTCTAGCGGCTCTGGCTGGGGGCTTGGGTTCCTAATCGTCACTACGTCCGGTACGGGTCCTCACCATCTTTGAGCAAGAGTAGAATAGAGTTTTAGAATTTTGATGACAGTAAGTAGCACGAAAAGTAAACCCAAAGAATGTGATTGTTCTTAACAGTTACATAGCCTCTCGAAGATAGATACGGATGTCGCCGCACCGATCTGCAAGACTCTAATAAACCGGCTTGTGACTTGTGACTCCTATGAACCTAGACGCTCTGATACAAACTTTTCACGACCTGATTTACCCTCCGAAAGTCATCGTGGTGACACCTAGTCTCTACGACTAGGTAAGCCTAAATTGCGTAAAATAAATGTAATAAAATTTAAAGACAAAAAGGAACATAAGTAGATATAACATAGCCCCTCGGCATGTACAATTATAACTCCCAAAACCCGGAATATCACATTAGTCACAAGCTCTATCTCAAAGTAGCTCTATACAATGTATGGGAACATACATGAAAAATCTATCTAAGTCTGGAGCGGAAGGTGACTCGAAGGACTCTACGGACGCGTCAGAATTACCTTTCGGTCTCCTCAAAGAAACTGCTCGGACCCCTAGCCACGAAACGGAGTGCTGGTGCGTGGATCTGCACAAGAAAACATGTGCAGGAAAAGGCATGAGTACACCACAATTGGTACCCAGTAAGTGCCAAGCCTAACCCTGTCAAGTAGTGATGAGGTCAGGTTAAGGTTCTACTAGATTTTTCATAAGTAAAACAATTTAAAATAGTACAGAAGATATAAAAGCTAATGTAAGCAGTAGAAACAACAATCTGAAAGTAAAACAACAACAGGGAGCCCTTGGATCAGCACAAAGTATCACACGGTGGAAACTCCCGGGATACGTCCCGTAGTTCAAAATGTAAAGATGCAGTACAGGGGGAAAGATCCCAGAATACGTCCGTAGTCCCAGTTTAAATATGCAATGCGAATGAATGTCGGATGAGGTATATTTGAGCAGCTCAGGAAAGATTCACAGACAAGAACGAGATAAAGACTAACTAACATGGTACACATTGTATCAAATAGAGAATTTAGGTAAAACAGGTAGGCATGCTTCTTCCTAATCTAAACTACACACAGAGCACATTAAACCGTGAAATAGGAGTAAAATGATTTATGGCATGGATATGGAAAAAAATGGAATTTAAGCAACAATGGCCGGTGTACGTACTCGTCACCTCACGCACACGACGCCCATCCAACAAATAGTATCAAAACAACCTAAGGGGAAGTCCCCAACACAAAGTTAGGCAAGCCACTTACCTCGACTGCTCTACTCAACTCAAAACCACGCTCTTTCCACAAGTACCCGACTCCGAATGGTGTCCGAATGGCCCAAATCTATTCAATTCAATTGCATAATATAAATATCACTTTAAGGAATCAATATAGCTAATCATTTCGAAGCTAATACACAAAATTAGGAAAAATTGCCCAAAAAGTCACCCGGGCCCATGTATCGAAAACGAGTGAAAGTTACAAATTTAGAACACCCATTCACTAACGAACTCACTCGAACAAGAATCATAAAAATTCGACGTCAAAATCTCCTAAAATCCTCAGGTTTCTACTTGGGGAACTTCCTTTCATTTTCATGATTTTTCACCCAATTTCATTGATTAGATTGAAGAAATTGCTATGGTTAATGATATACTAGTGAATTAAGGTTAGAAATCGATACCTATGAAGCTTTTCCTCAAATTCCACTGAAAATCGCCAAATCCCGAGCTCCAAATCGTTTTAGAAAATATTAGTTTCAAACCCTCGGATTTTGTATAAACAACTCAGGAATTCCGCACTTGCGACTCTTAAAACGCACTTGCACATCCCGCACCTGCGAAAAATCCATCGCAGGTGCGAAAACTCACTAACTCAGCTGGGGTCGAACCTACGGTTGCTGGGCCGCATCTGCAGTTCCGCACCTGCGGAACCCCACCCGCACGACCGCACCTGTGAGCCTGGCATGCCTTGACCTATTTCCGCGCCTGCGAGCCTCCCTCCGCACCTGCGGCTCCCCATCCGCACGTGCGAAACACCAGAACCAACAATGCTTCAGCTGGTTTTTCTAAGTTCAAAAATCACCCGTTGAGCATCTGAAACATCCCCCAGGCCCCCGGGACCTCAACCAATCTTACCAACCAGTCCTAATACCTTATCCAAACTTAGTCGAGCATTCAAAACACATAACATAACATCAAAATCACCAATTATGCATGGATTCTAGCCTAAGAACTTATGAAATTTCTAAAATCCACAACCGATGCCGAAACACATCAAATCTAGTCCGAATGACCTCAAATTTTACACACAGGTCATAAATGACACTATGGACTTTCTGCCACTTCCGGAATCCCATTCCGAGCCCAATATCAAAATTTCACCTATTGGTCGAAATTGCTGAAATTCTAACTTTTGCCTATTCAAGCCTAAATCTACTACATACCTCAAAAATACATTCCGAACACATTCCTAACCCTGAAATCACCCAACAGAGCTAACGGAGTCGACAAAATTCTATTCCGGACCTGTCTTCGCACAGTTCCAACTACGACCCGATTTCTAAAGCTTAAACTCACATATAAGGACTATGTGTCCAAAAACTCTCCGACAAGTCCCAAAAGCAGAAATATAAATGGGGAAAGCAATTATTAGGGGATCAGGGTGCTACCTATGAAAACGAACGATCGGGTCATTACACCAATATCAGAAGTTAGAGAAACTCTACAAGGAAGGTGCTCAAACAAATAACATATGTATGTTTGATATTGTCCATGAAGTCTAAAGATATCAGCTCTACAAGTACTTCTGGGGATACCTTTAAATAAAGGATTATAAATCCTTTGAATATACATAATAAGATATGATGAAGAAGAAAAAGAAAAAGGTAGACAACCCAAAGTAATCATTTGTGCTAACTCCTTACGATTTTTCATGTTATCATATTTCATAAGTCCTCCAGTAGTAGGGTTTAGAGTTGTTTGATTTTCATCACCATCAACACCCCATTCTATAGGATGCTCAACTCTTATATGTCTAATAAGTGTCCCAGTCCCCCCTAACTTTCCTCCAGTAATATGTTTAAAATCATCATTACAAAGTCTGCATTTAACTCTATCAGTACCTACTATATCGTCAAAAAATTTCCAAACCTTACTTCTTTTTTTACGATTAGTAGTCGGGGCCACATGTGGTCTACTACTAGCACCACGACCACCACCCCTACTAGCAGTTCCAACACTACTAGGTGTAGTGGTATCTCATCTTCTATTTCTAATTCATTATCTTCTATTTCGAAATCTTCTTGTAATTGTTCATAATCGATATTAATTTAGGCGATGTTTCAGAAACATGTGTAGAGAGTGAGGTATTACTACCAGATGCTAAAGAACTACCTCTTTTTATATTTCCCCGATTAACAACTTTTTTTACAAGCTCTTTTTGCAGTATTAAACATATTGTAAAATTTAAGTACTAGCAAAAATTAAATATGCAAATAAAATAGTAAATAAGAGAAATAGTTGGAGGGAGTGTACCGAATTCGGCAATAAATTGAGCACTTGATGATTACGCAACTCCAATGTTACCACAAAGAAACGTCAATTGTTCCAATTTTGAAGTTCAATTGTTCAAACTTCAAAATCCAAATGATAAAATAAATACTACGATAAATTAAATTCCAAAAAAAAAAAAGAGTCAAATAGTTGATTGCACTTTAGAAGAAGAATTGAAGATTGGAGAATGAGAGAATATGAGATCCGAGATTGAGAAATGAGAGATGAGTGAAGAAATAAAGAAGAGGGAGGTGTATTTTTAGTTTTACAAGAGGTTAAATTTGTAATTTTAAAAAGTGTTAATTTAAAAAAAAATGGCCCAAAAAGGGACATTTGTGCAAATCAGCCGTTGGGCAACGACTCCCTTGGCAGGTGAGCGTTGCCAATGGTCCAGACCCCAAACAATTTAAAAAATAAATAAAATTAAACTAGCCATTAAAACCGGTTCGGTCCGAGCCAATTTAACTGGTAAGTGCATTGTTCACTTTGACCGGGTTTTACGGGTACAAATAAAGTGAACAGCCCAACCCCCTCTACCCCTTCTACCCAGCCCACCCGAGACCATTATTACCGGGTCGGTCCGATTCCGGATTTAACGGGTCTGGGCCAGTCCGATTATGGTTAAACCCCGCCCGTTTGCCACATTTACCTTGAAGTCTCCAAAACAGCAACACAACACACTAATATCGAGGCTGATAGGATGTACCTTGATATGCACAAAACATGTGTAGAAGCATAATATGAGTACACCACAACGGTACCTAGTAAGTGCCAAGTCTAACCTCGGTAGAGTAGTGACGAGGTCGGGTCAAGCCCTACTTTAGATAATAAGAAACAAGATAGAGATAATATGATATAATGAAAATGACAGGGAAGTAAACCATAAAGAAATTACGGGAAATAACAACACGAAATAAAGGAAAGCTAATACAACACGAAAGAAAAACAAGAATTTTAAATGTTAAGGAAAACAAGAACCAAACATTACACCAAATAAAAAATATCAGCAGGGGCACTCCCGAGGTAGCGCCTCATAGTCCCAAATAATAAAAACAAATCACAGTCTTTCCTTATATCATCGCGGGAGCCTTTATATTTGGTTTTTGAAAATCATTTTCCCGAAATAGCATTCCGCGCTTTAGCCCACGTTATCACACTGCATGGCTTCTAGTAGTTCCCTTGCTAGCCACACGTATCAAGCCCACCTTATCTCACTACATGTGTTTCAACACCCAGACTATGTCGCGCCCCCTTTTTCCTCTCCTCTCAGATCGGTAAGAGTTTTTGACATTATTGGGACAACTCGTTTATTTTTGGGATAAGGGATGTAAGGATTTGAAGAGTCGCCACCTAACAAATTAAGGTGCGTTAGGGCACCTATTAAGGGTCACAATAACACTAATTGGATAACCAGAGATTGTGTAAGGGCTTGAAATTACTCCAAGGGGAAGGTGTTAGGCCCCCCTCAAAGTCCACAACTGTGGTTCCCGGCCAAACAAGCTTTGTGAATTTAAACAAGTAGAAAATAGGCAGTAAACGTATGTAGACTGTCACGACCCAAATTCCCAACCTTAGGGATCGTGACGGAGCCTAACACCACACTTTCTAGGCTAGCAAATGTTAGAGTTCGACTAGCTATTTTCCTTTGATTATCCATTTAAACATAATAAAATAAATTTAAAGTAAACTTAATCTAATGGTTTCCAGTGAATAATTCCAACTGTAAAATAATAAACAAATAAATAAACCAAGCCATGAACTAATTATATAAACAACTCTAACACTAACCCAGGGTGTGGTGTCACAATTCACGAACTACTAAAGAATACTACAAATAATGGGCTGAAGAAATAATGTGTAACTGTTCTGAATCAATTAAAACAGTAGTCTCAATATTATAGAGAAGACTCTCAGGATCTGCGAACGCCGGTAAATATACCTCGTGTCTCCGAAAAATAAATAGGTAGCAGCTCTAAAAATTTCTACTGATGGCCGGTACTTGGATCTGCACAAAAGTGTGCAGAGTGTAGTATCAGTACAATCGACCCCATGTAGTCAGTAAGTGCCGAGCTGTAACGACCCTGTCGGTCATTTCAAGAGTTAACGCCCCGATCCCCTAATATCTGCTTCTCCCATGTCTAATTATGCTTTTGAAACTTGTCGGAACGTTGAGTGGTGGAATTCGGAGGGAATTTGGACACATAGTCCATAAATGTGAATTTTAGCTTTAGAATTCGGGCCGTAGCTAGAACTGTGCGAAGACGGATCCGGAATGGAATTTTGTCGACTCCGTTATCTCCATTGGGTGGTTTTGGGGTAGGAGTGTGTTCTGAATGTGTTTTCGAGGTCTGTTGTAGATTTAGGCTTGAATTGGCGAAAGTTAGAATTTCGGCGATTTCGGCCGATAGGTGAAATTTTGATATCGGGCTCGGAATGGAATTCTGAAAGTGACAGCAGGTTCGTAGTGTCATTTATGACATGTGTGTATAATTTTAGGTCATTCAGATGAGTTTTGACGTGATTCGGCATCAAATGTGGATTTTGGAAATTTCATAAGTTCTTAGGCTTGAATCTATGCATAATTGATGATTTTGATGTTATGAGATGTGTTTTTAAGGCTCGACTAAGTTTGAATGAGGTATTAGGGTTTGTTGGTAGTTTTGGTTGAGGACCCGGTGGCCTCGGGTGTGTTTCGGATGCCCAAACGGGCAATTTTGGTCTTAATCCTATTGCTGGTTTTCTGGTTTTCATAGCAGCAACTTTTTGTCAATCGCGATCGCGAGAGTTCCTCCGCGATCACATAAGGTAATCTAAGACCGGAAGAAATTTGTGTTTCGCGATCGCACAAGTCCCTCCACCATCGCAGTGGGTTGGAAAGTTTGGTCTCTGCGTTCGCACGTCTAGGATCGCGATCGCATAGAGTACCTTAGGCCTGTGGAAGATTTAATATTTGTTCTACGCGGTCGCGTGAGCGTGTATGCGATCGCATAGGTCTGAGTCCTTGAGGTTCATGGTCGCGAGTGTGGTCTTGCGATCGCGTAGTAGAAATGTCTGGCGTGGGTTCATAACTCTCCTTGATCGCGACAGTTGGTCCGCGATCGCATAGACTAATCACTGGGCAGATTCATTAAAACCCCAAACTCGAGGGTTTAAGCAATTTTTCACATATTTCAAATTTGAGAGCTCGGGAAGTGCGACTTTTGGAGGGTTTTGCACCTGGGAAACTTGGGTAAGTGATTTCTATCTGATTTAGACTAGTTTCCATGATTCCTAACTTAAATCTAGTCCTTAATTTCGAAATTTTGGTGGAAAAATTAGGAAGAAGTTGTATAAACTTCATAGACCGAATTCTTGCATTTTGATTGGGTTTTTGACATCCGATTTGAGAGATTCTTATACGATTAGACTCGTGAGTGAATGGGTGTCCGGAATATATAATTTTTACCCAATTCCGAGACGTAGGCCCGTGGGACTTTTTGGGAAAATTTCCTAATTTCGCGTATTAGCTTCGAACTTATTAGCTATTTTGATTCCTTAAAGTGATATTTACATTATGCAATCGAATTGATTAGATTTGGTCCTTTCGGATCCGGATACTCGTGGAAAGAGTGTGGTATTGAGTTGATTAGCGCAGTCGAGGTAAGTGGCTTGCCTAACTCTGTGTTGGGGACTTCCCCTTAGGTTGTTTTGATGCTGCTTTGTTATATGGGCGCCATGTACGTGAGGTGACGAGTGCGTACACGGGCTATAGTAGTTAAAACTCCACTTTTTTCCTTTCATGACGTAAATCATTCATCCCTATTTCACTGTTTCCTGTACTAGCTGTGTAGTGTAGCTTAGGAATGAGCATGTCTACTTGTCTTACTTGAGTTACTCCTAATTGTTACTATTTGTACCATGTTTAGGTAGTTTTCTTCGTATTTGCCTTTGATTTCTTCCTGAACTGTTCAAATAAACTGTATCTGGTATTCGTTGCATAACATATTTAAATTGGGACTACGAACTAGATTCTGGGAGCTTTCCCCATGTACTGCATAACATATTTAAATTGGGACTACGGACTAGATTCCAGGAGCTTTCCCCCTGTACTGCATAACATATTTAAATTGGGACTACAGACTAGATTCCGGGAGCTTTACCCCTGTACTGCATAACATATTTAAATTGGGACTACAGACTAGATTCCGGGAGCTTTACCCCTGTACTGTATAGCATATTTAAATTGGGACTACGGACAAGATTCCGGGAGCTTTCCCCGTGTAGTGCATTGCATATTTGCTATTGTAACATATGTTGTGCTGAGCCGAGGGCTCCCTCTTACTATTTCTTTTATCTTAACGTTTCTACTGCTTTGAGTTAGCTATTCATATCTTTTTGCTTAGACTTTAATCTGTTTAACTATAAACATCCAGTAGAGCCTTAACCTGACCTCGTCACTACTTGACTGGGGTTAGGCTTGGCACTTACTTGGTACCAATTGTGGAGTACTCATGCCCTTTCCTGCGCATGTTTTCCATGTGCAGATCCAGGTACCAGCACCCAGCATCGTGGCTATTTATGCCGAGCGGCTGATTTATATGTTTCTTCTTCTTTTCTATTAAAATTATTATATTGCTTTTATTTTTTCCGTAAGTTTTAGGCTTACCTAGTTGTAGAGACTAGGTGCTATCACGAACCCGTTTGGAGGGTAATTCGGGTTGTGACAAGTTGGTATCAGAGCGTCTAGGTTCATAGGAGTCACAAGTCACAAGCCGGTTTATTAGAGTCTCGTGGATCGGTGCGCAGACGTCCGTATCTATCTTCGAGAGGCTATGTAACTGTTAAGAACAATCGTATTCTTTGGAATTCCTTACCGTTCTAGTTACTGTCATAAAAATCCTTAAACTCTATTCTATTCTCGCTTAAAAATGGTGCGTACCCGTACGGGACGTACTGATGACCAGGCACCCGAGCCCCCAGTCATAGCCACCAGAGGCGGGGGCAGGGGTAGAGGACGAGCACGCGGTGCAGCCCCAGCGCCGGCGAGAGCAGCGACAGAGGAGCCCTGGAAGCTACAGTTGGAGGAGCACAAGAGGTCCCTACTATTACTCCAGCCCTCCAGGAGACATAGGCCCAGTTCTTGAGTGCCTTCAGATTTCTGTCTCAGGCGGGACTACTCTCGATAGCTCCAGCTACATCCCAGGCCGGGGGAGGGGCACAGACTCCCGCAGCCCGTACTCCTGAGCAGAGGGTTCATACTGGGCAGGTTCCAGAGTATATTCCTATGCCCTCAGCAGCTTCAGCTCAGCATGAGACTAGGGTGGCTGCTTCGGAGGTAGAGCAACTCCGACTTGAGAGGTACAAGAAGTACCACCCACCTGATTTCAGCGGACTAGCTTCAGATGGCGCTCTAGGTTTTCTTGAGGAGTGTCATCGCATTCTCCGTATTATGGGTATTGTGGAGATGAGTGGGGTTTCTTTTACTACCTTCCAGCTAAGAGGAGCAGTTTATCAGTGGTGCCGTGCTTTTGAGCTGAGTAGTCTTGACGAGGCAGCCTCACTTACTTGAGATCTGTTCTCTGAGATGTTCATACTTGAGTTTGTCCCTCAGAGCTTCAGGGATGCTTGGTGTGCAGAGTTTGAGCAGTTACACCAGGGTACCATGACTGTGTCAGAGTATGCAGTCCGTTTCAGTGACTTGGCTCGTCATGCACCAACGTTGGTTGTCACTGTTAGAGAGAGGGTTCGACACTTTATTGAGGGACTCCACCCAAGTATCCGGACCAGTATGGCTAGAGAGCTGGAGACAGATATCACCTATCAACAGGCTGTGAGTATTGCCCGGAGGATTGAGAGTATGTTATCCCAGGACAGGGAGGATAGAGAGGCCAAAAGTTCTCGAGAGACTGGTTATTTTTCAAGCGTTCGTGCACCAGCAGCACGCTATGGTAGGGGTTTTGTGAGCCGCCCTGTTCATTCAGCTCTTCCAGCAGCCAGTGGTATTTCAGCTCCTCCTAGACCTCAAGAGCCTTACTTTTCCCCGCCAGTATCTTATGTGCTTCCTTTTCGAGGTGCTATCACCGGCCAGTCTAGCAGGCCAGTTCAGGGTCAGCACCAGCCGCCACGTCCTCCGAGGGGTTGTTTTGAGTGTGGTGACCCTCGCCACGTGATCATATATTTTCCCATAGTTAGGAGGGGTGCACCATCTTAGTCTTATCAGGCCCCACGTGCTCCAGCAGGTCCTCCAGCTATCTTTCAAGCCCCAGTTGCTACCCCACCTTCTTAGACAGCTCGAGGTGGAGGTCGGGGAGGTCGAGGTCGCCCTAGAGGGGGTGGCTAGGCCAGGTACTATGCTCTTCCAGCCCGTTCAGAGGCTGTTACTTCAGATTCGGTCATCACAGGTATTGTCCCTGTTTGTCATTGGGATGCATCCGTATTATTTGATCCGGGTTCTACCTACTCATATGTATCTTCTTATTTTGATTCACATCTGGGGATATCTCGGGACTCTTTGAGTTCCCCCGTATATGTTTCTACTCCCGTGGGAGATTCTCTTGTTGTGGACCGCGTATATCGGTCGTGTTTGATTGTTATCAGTGGTTTTGAGACCAGGGCTGATCTTTTTCTACTCAGTATGGCAAATTTCAATGTTATATTGGGCATGGACTGGTTGTCGCCCCATTATGCTATTCTTGATTTTCACGCCAAGATCGTGACGCTGGTTATGCCAGGTTTGCCAAGGTTAGAGTGGAGAGGTTCTTTAGAGTATACTCCCCGTAGAGTCATTTCTTTTCTTCTGGATTTTTAGGATAGAGTTCGGCGGGGTGATGCCAGGGATGTGACCATAGGTGATGATGGAGTGATGAGGATGTAGGGTCGTATTTGTGTGCCCAATGTAGATGGGCTTCAGGAGTTGATTCTTGAGGAGGCCCATAGTTCGCGGTATTCCATCAACCTGGGTACCGCGAAGATGTACCAGGATCTGAGACAACACTATTGGTGGCGAAGAATGAAAAAAGATATAGTAGAGTTTGTAGACAAGTGTCTCAATTAACAGCAGGTCAAATATGAGCATCAGAGACCGAGAGGGTTACTTCAGCAGATTGAGCTTCCAGAGTGGAAATGGGAGCGAATCACCATGGACTTTGTGGTCGGACTTCCTCGTACTTTGCGGAAGTATGGTTCTATTTGGGTGATTCTGGATCGGCTGACCAAATCAGCCCATTTCATTCCGGTGTTGACTACATATTCATCCGAGAGGTTGGCTGAGATTTATATCAGGGAGATTGTTCGCCTCCACGGTATTCCAGTATCTATCATCTCAGATAGAGGTACACAGTTCACTTCACGGTTCTAGAGAGCCGTTCAGCAGGAGTTAGGCACCATGGTGGAGTTGAGTACAACCTTTCACCCTCAGACAGACGGGAAGTCTGAGCGCACGATTCAGATTCTTGAGGATATGCTCTGTGCATGTGTGATGGATTTTGGAGGGTCATGGGACCGATACTTGCCACTTGCAGAGTTTGCATATAATAACAGCTACCAGTTCAACATTTAGATGGCGCCGTATGAGGCTTTGTATGGTAGGCGGTGCAGGTCTCTAGTGGGGTGGTTTGAGCCGGGAGAGGCCCAATTGTTGGGTACAGATTTGGTCAAGGATTCCCTAGACAAGGTGAAAGTGATTCAGGACAGGCTTTGCACAGCTCAGTCCAGGTAGAAGAGCTATGAAGACCGAAAGGTTCGTGACTTGGCATTTATGGTGGGTGACCGAGTTTTGCTTCGGGTATCGCCTATGAAGGGAGTCATGAGGTTCGGGAAGAAGGGTAAGCTAAGTCCGAGGTTCATTGGCCCTTTTGAGGTATTGCAACGGGTTGGGAAGGTTGCTTATGAGTTGGCCTTACCTCCCAACCTAGTAGGAGTTCATCCGGTATTCTATGTCTCCATGCTCCGGAAGTATCACGGTGATCCGACTCATGTTTTGGATTACATCTCAGTCCAGTTGGACAAGGATCTATCATATGTTGAGGAGCCTGTAGCTATATTGGACAGGCATGTCAGAAAGCTCAGGTCGAAGAATATTGCCTCAGTCAAGGTTCAGTGGAGGGGTCATCCGGTCGAGGAGGCGACTTGGGAGGCCGAGCAGGATTGCAGAGTCAGTACCCTCATCTCTTCACAGCTTCAGGTTTGTTTTTATAACTGTTCGAGGACGAACGATTTTCTTAAGAGGGGGAGAATGTAATGACCCGGTCAGTCGTTTCGAGAGTTAACGCCCCGATCCCCTAATAACTGCTTCTCCCAAGCCTAATTATGCTTTTGAAACTTGTCGGAATGCTTAGTGGTGGAATTCAGAGGGAATTTGGACACATAGTCCATAAATGTGAATTTTAGCTTTAGAATTCGGGCCTTAGCAAGAATTGTGCAAAGGCGGATCCGAAATTGAATTTCGTTGACTCTGTTAGCTCCGTTGGGTGATTTCGAGGTTAGGAGCGTGTTCAGAATGTGTTTTCAAGGTCTGTTGTAGATTTAGGCTTGAATTGGCGAAAGTTAGAATTTCGGCGACTTCGGCCGATTGGTGAAATTTTGATATCGGGCTCGGAATGGAATCGAAAGTGACAACAGGTCTGTAGTGTCATTTATGACCTGTGTGTAAAATTTGAGGTCATTCGGACGAGTTTTGGTGTGATTCGACATCTAATGTGTATTTTGAAAATTTGATAAGTTCTTAGGCTTGAAGTTATGCATAATTGATCATTTTTATGTTATGATATGTGTTTTTAAAGCTCAACTAAGTTTGAATGAGGTATTAGGGTTGTTTTGTAGTTTTGGTTGAGGACCCGGGGGCCTCGGGTGTGTTTCGGGTGCCCTAACGGGCAATTTTGGCCTTAATCCTATTGCTGGTTTTCTGGTTTTCATAGAAGCAACTTTTTGTCAATCGCGAGAGTTCCTCCACGATCGCATAAGGTAAACTGAGGCCGATAGAAATTTGTGTTTCGCAATCGCACAAGTCCCTCCGCGATTGCAGTGGGTTGGACAATTTGGTCTCCGCATTCACACGTCTAGGATCATGATCGCATAGAGTACCTTAGGCATGTGGAAGATTTAATATTTATTCTACGCGGTCGTGTGAGCGTGTACGCAATCACATAGGTCCGGGTCCATGAGGTTCGTGGTCGTGAGTGTGGTCCTGCGATCGCGTAGTAGAAATGTTAGGCGTGGGCTCATAACTCTCCGCGATCGTGATAGTTGGTCCGCGATCGCATAGTCCAATCACTGGGCAGATTCATTAAAACCCCAAACTTGAGGGTTTAAGCCATTTTTCACATTATTCAGATTTGAGAGCTCGGGAAGTGCGACTTTTGGAGGGTTTTGCACCTGGGCAAATTGGGTAAGTGATTTCTATCCGATTTAGACTAGTTTACATGTCCTTAATTTCGAAATTTTGGTGGAAAAATTGGGAAGAAGTTGGGTAAACTTCATAGACCGAATTCTTGCGTTTTGATTGGGTTTCTGACATCCGATTTGATAGATTCTTATATGATTAGACTCGTGAGTGAATGGGTGTCCGGAAATTATAATTTTTCCCCGATTCCGAGACGTGGGCCCGAGGGACTTTTTTGGCGAATTTCCTAATTTCGCGTATTAGCTTCGAACTTATTAGCTATTTTGATTCCTTAAAGTAATATTTATATTATGCAATCGAATTGATTAGATTTGGGCCATTCGGGGACGGATACTCGTAGCAAGAGCGTGGTATTGAGTTGATTAGCGCAGTGGAGGTAAGTGGCTTGCCTAACTCTGTGTTGGGGACTTCCCCTTAGGTTGTTTTGATATTGTTTTGTTATATGGGCACCGTGTACATGAGGTGACGAGTGCGTACTCAGGCTATAATTGTTAAAACTCCACTTTGTTTCCTTTCATGACGTAAATCATTCGTCCCTATTTCACTGTTTCCTGTGCTAGCTGTGTAGTGTAGCTTAGGAATGAGCATGTCTACCTGTCTTACTTGATTTACTCCTAATTGGTACTATTTGTACCATGTTTAGGTAGTTTTCTCCGTATTTGCCTGTGATTTCTTCCTGAACTGTTCAAATAAACTGTATCCGGTATTCGTTGCGTAACATATTTTAATTGGGACTACAGACTAGATTTCGAGAGCTTTCCCCCTGTATTGCATAACATATTTAAATTGGGACTACATACTAGATTCCGGGAGGTTTCCCCCTGTATTGCATAGCATATTTATATTGGGACTACGGATGAGATTCCGGGAGCTTTCCCCCTGTACTGCATTGCATATTTGCTATTGTAATATATGTTGTGCTGAGCCGAGGGCACCCTCTTACTATTTCTTTTAGCTTACCGTTTCTACTTCTTTGCCTTATTTATTTATATCTTTTTGCTTATACTTTAATATGTTTTACGATAAACATCCACTAGAGCCTTAACCTGACCTCGTCACTTTTTGACTAGGGTTAGGCTTGACACTTACTGGGTACCAATTGTGGAGTACTCTTGCCCTTTCCTGCACATGTTTTCCATGTGCAGATCCAGGTACCAGCACCCAGTATCTTGGCTAGGAGTATTATTAGCAGCTGCCAGGAGACCGCGAGGTAATTCTGCCGCGTCCGCAGAATCTCACGAGTCCCCTTCTACTTTTGCATAGGATTAGTTGACTTATGTATTTTTTTCCTAGTATTTCATTGTATAGAGCTACATTTAGTACAGAGATTGTGACTGTAGTGACATTCCGGGTTTTGGGAAGTGAAGTTATTTATGCCGAGCGACTGAGTTATATGCTTCTTCTTATTTTCTATTAAAATTATTATATTGCTTTTATTTTTTCGTAAGTTTTAGGCTTACCTAGTCGTAGAGACTAGGTGCCATCACGAATCCGTTTGGAGGGTAATTCGAGTCGTCACAAGTTGGTATCAGAGCGTCTAGGTTCATAGGAGTCCCAAGCCAGTTTATTAGAGTCTCGCGGATCGGTGCGGAGACATCCGTATCTATCTTCGAGAGGCTATGTAACTGTTAAGAACAATCGTATTCTTTGGAATTCCTTATCGTGCTAGTTATTGTCATCAAAATCCTTAAAATCTATTCTATTCTTTCTTAAAGATGGTGCGTACCCGTACCAGACGTACTGATGACCAGGCACCCGAGCCCCCATTCAGAGCCACCAGAGGGGGCCCCAGGGGTAGGGGACGAGCACGCGGTGCAGCCCGAGCACTGGCGAGAGCAGCGACAGAGGAGCCCCCAGCAACTACAGTTGGACGGGCACAGGAGGTCCCAATATTACTCCAGCCCTCCAGGAGACATTGGCCCAGTTCTTGAGTGCCTTCAGCACTCTATCTCAGGCGGGACTACTCCCGATAGCTCCAGCTACATCCTAGGCCGGGGAAGGGGCACAGACTCCCGCAACCCGTACTCTTGAGGAGAGGGTTCATATTGGGCAGGTTCTAGAGTATATTCCTATGCCCCCAGCAGCTCCAGCTCAACATGAGACTAGGGTGGCTGCTTCGGAGGCAAATCAGCTCCGACTTGAGAGGTACAAGAAGTACCACCCACCTGATTTCAGCGGACTAGCTTCAGATGACGCTCTGGGTTTTCTTGAGGAGTGTCATCTCATTCTCCGTACTATGGGTATTGTGGAGACAAGTGTGGTTTCTTTTACTACCTTCCAGCCGAGGGGAGCAGCTTATCAGTGGTGGCGTGCTTTTTAGCTGAGTATTCCGGACGAGGCAACCTCACTTGGGATCAGTTCTCCAAGATTTTCTTACTTGAGTTTGTCCCCCAAAGCCTCAGGGATGCATGGCGTGCAGTGTTTGAGCAGTTACGCCAGGGTACCATGACTGTGTCAGAGTATGCAGTCTGTTTCAGTTACTTGGCTCGTCATGCACCAGCGTTGGTTGTCACTATCAGAGAGAGGGTTCAACGCTTTATTGAGGGACTCCACCCCAGTATCCTGACTAGTATGGCTAGAAAGCTGAAGACAAATATCACCTATCAGCAGGCTGTGAGTATTTCCCGGAGGATTGAGAGTATGTTATCCCGGGACAGGGAGGAGAGAGAGGCCAAGAGGTCTCGAGAGACTGGTCATTTTTCAGGAGTTCGTGCACCAGAAGCACGCTATGGTAGGGGTTTTGTAAGCCGCCCCGTTCATTCAGCTAGTGGTATTTCAGCTCCTCCTAGACCTCGGGAGCCTTACTATGCGCCGCCAGTATCTTATGTGCCTCCTGTTCGAGGTGCTATCACTGGCCAGTCTAGCAAGCCAGTTCAGGGTCAGCACCAGCCGCCACGTCCTCCGAGGGGTTGTTTTGAGTGTGGTGACCCTCGCCACGTGATCAGAGATTTCCCCAGAGCTAGCAGGGGTGCACCATCTTAGTCTTATCAGGCCCCACGTGCTCCACCGGGTTCTCCAGCTATCCTTCCAGCCCCAGCTGCTACCCCACCTTCTCAGACAGCCCGAGGTGGAGGTCGGGGAGGTCGAGGTCGCCCTAGAGGGGGAGGACAGGCCAGATACTATGCTCTTCCAGCACGTTCAGAGGTCGTTGCTTCAGATTCGGTCATCACATGTATCGTCCCTGTTTGTCATAGGGATGCATCACTATTATTTGACCCAGGCTCTACGTATTCATATGGACTGCGTATATCGGTCGTGTTTGTTTGTTATCAGTGGTTTTGAGACCAAGGCTGATCTGTTACTACTCAGTATGGTAGATTCCGATGTTATATTGAGCATAGACTAGTTGTCTCCCAACTATGTTATTCTTGATTGTCGCACCTGCGGAACCCCACCCGCACCTGCGAGCCTGGCAACCCTTGACCAATTTCTGTGCGTGCGAGCCTCCCTTCGCACCTGCGGTTCCCCATCCGCAGGTGCGAGACACCAAAACCAACAATGATTCAGCTGGTTTTCTAAGTTCAAAAATCACCCGTTGAGCATCTGAAACATCCCCGAGGCCCCCGGGACTTCAACCAAGCTTACCAACCAGTCCTAATACCTTATCCAAACTTAGTCGAGCCTTCAAAACACATCACATAACATCAAAATCACCAATTATGCATGGATTCAAGCCTAAGAACTTATGAAATTTCTAAAATCCACAACTGATGCCGAAACACATCAAATCTAGTCCGAATGACCTCCAATTTTACACACAGGTCATAAATGACCCTACGGACTTGCTTCCACTTCCGGAATCCCATTCCGATCCTGATATCAAAATTTCACCTATCAGCCGAAATCGCCGAAATTCTAACTTTTGCTAATTCAAGCCTTAATCTACTAGAGACCTCAAAAACACATTCCGAACACGCTCCTAACCCCGTAATCACCCAACGGAACTAACAGAGTCGACAAAATTCCATTCTGGGTACGTCTTCACATAGTTCCAACTGCGGCCTGATTTCTAAAGCTTAAACTCACACATAAGGACTATATGTCCAAAAACTCTCCGAAATTTACAACTAAACACTCCGACAAGTCCCAAAAGCAGAAATGGACATGTGGAAAGCAGTTATTAGGGGATCGGGGCGCTAACTCTCAAATCGACCGACCGGGTTGTTACATTCTCCCTCTCCTAAGAAAAGCGTTCGTCCTCGAACGAATATAGAGACATACCTGAAGCTGAGAAAAGATGAGGGTACTAACTGCGCATATCCTGCTCGGTCTCCCAAGTCGCCTCCTCGACCAGCTGACCCCTCCACTGAACCTTGACTGATGCAATATTCTTTGACCTGAGCTTTCTGACATGTCTATCCAATATAACTACTGGCTCCTCAACATATGATAAATCCTTGTCCAACTGGACTGAATTGAAATCCAAAACATGAGTCGGGTCACCGTGATACTTTCGGAGCATAGAGACGTGGAATACCGGATGAAATCCTACTAAGTTGGGAGGCAAGGCAAGCTCATAGGAAACCTCCCCAACACACCGAAACACCTCAAAAGGTCCAATAAATCTCGGACTCAGCTTACCCTTCTTCCCAAACCTCATGACGCCCTTCATAATAGATACCCGAAGCAAAACTCGATCTCCAGGCATAAATGCCAAATCACAAACCTTCCGGTCTGCATAACTCTTCTGCCTGGACTGATCTGTGCGAAGTCTCTCATGAATCACCTTCACCTTATCCAGGGCATCCTGAATCAAATCTGTACCTAACAATCGGGCTTCGCCCGGCTCAAACCATCCCACTAGAGACCGACACCGTCTACCATACAATGCCTCAAACGGTGCCATCTGAATGCTGGACTGGTAGCTGTTATTATAAGCAAACTTTGCAAGTGGCAAGTACCGGTCCCATGACCCTCCAAAATCAATCACACAGGCACGAATCATATCCTTAAGAATATGAATCGTGCGCTCGGACTGGCCGTCCGTCTGAGGGTGAAATACTGTGCTCAACTCTACCCTGGTACCTAGCTCCTGTTGAACGGCTCTCCAGAACGGTGATGTGAACTGTGTACCTCTATCTGACATGATAGATACTAGGATACCGTGGAGACGAACAATCTCCCTGATATAAATCTCCGCCAACCTCTCGGAGGAATATGTAGTCAACACTGGAATGAAATGGGCTGACTTAGTCAGCCGTTCCACAATTACCCAAATACCATCAAACTTTCTCAAAGTCCGAGTAAGTCCCACCACAAAGTCCATGGTGATCCGCTCCCACTTCCACTCTAGAAGCTCAATCTGCTGAAATAGCCCTCCTGGTCTCTGATGCTCATATTTGACTTGCTGACAGTTGAGACACTTGGCCACAAACTCCACTATATCCTTTTTCATCCTTCTCCACCAATAGTGCTGTCTCAGATCCTGGTACATCTTATCGGTACCCGGATGAATGGAATACCGCGAGCTATGGGACTTTTCAAGAATCAACTCCCGAAGCCCATCTATATTGGGCACACAAATACGGCTCTGCATCCTCATCACGCCATCATCACCTATAGTCACATCCCTGACATCACCTAACCATAAAATGGGGATCATCATACCGGCGCTCTCGAATGCGGTCATAAAGGGAAGATCGAGCAACCACACAAGCTAATACCCGACAAGGCTCGTAGTCCTTTAGTAACTCCAACCATCTCCGCTGGCACAAATTGAGGTTCTTGTGCCTGAACAAGTGTTGCAAACTTCGGTGATCCATGAAAATCTCACAGGGAACACCGTATAAATAATGACGCCATATCTTTAGGGCGTGAACAATCGCTTCCAACTCGAGATCATGAACTGGATAGTTCTTCTCATGCACCTTCAATTTTATGGACGCGTAGGCAATCACCCTACCGTCCCGCATCAACACCGCCCCAAGGCCAATCCTCGAAGTATCACAATAAACTTTATAAGATTCTGAACCCGTAGGCAATACCAACACTGGAGCTATAGTCAGGGATGTCTTGAGCTTCTGAAAGCTCTCCTCACACTCCTCAGTACACATGAATGGAGCACCCTTTTGGCTCAATCTGGTCATAGGTGCTGCAATGGATGAAAATCCCTCCACAAAACGGCGACAGTACCTAACCAATCCCAGGAAACTGCGGATCTCTTTAGCTGAAGACGGTCTAGGCAAACTCTACACCGCCTTCACCTTCTTCGGATCTACCTTGATCCCATCAAAAGACTGCACATGTCCTAAGAATGCCACAGAATCAATCCAAAATTCACACTTAAAAACTTTTGCATACAATTTCTTCTCCCTCAAAGTCTGAAGCACGGTCCTCAAATGCTGCTCACGGTCCTCTTGGGACCGAGAATATACCAATATGTAGTCAATAAACATAATGATGAAAGAATCAAGATAGGGACGGAACACACTATGCATCAAGTGAATAAAGGTTGCTAGGGCATTAGTGCGCCCAAATGACATGACAAGGAACACATAGTGTCCATATCTGGTCCTGAAGGCAGTCTTCGGGATGTTCGGCTCTCGAATCTTCAACTGATGATAGCGAGAACGCAAGTCAATCTTGGAAAATACCCTGTCACCCTGTAACTGGTCAAACAAATCATCAATGCGTGGCAAAGGGTACCTGTTCTTCACTGTAACTTATTCAGCTGCCGTTAATCAATACACATACACATGGAGCCATCCTTTTTCTTCACAAATAGTACCGGAGCACCTTAAGGCGATACACTGGGCCTGATGAAACCCTTATTAAGAAACTCCTGCAACTGCTCCTTCAACTCCTTCAACTCAGGAGGAGCCATGCGATAGGGAGGAATAGAAATGGGCTGAGTGTCCGGCAACAAATCAATGCCGAAATCAATATCTTTGTCGGGAGGCATACCCGGAAGATCAGCTGGAAAAATATCAGGATAGTCCCGCACAACTGGAACTGACTCAACTGTAGGGGTATCAGCACTAACATCTCTCACATAGGCTAAGTACGCATCACACCCATTCTCAACCATCCCCTGAGCCTTAAGGAAAGAAATGACTCTGCGGGGAGTATACTCTAAGGTACCTTTTCACTCTAATCTTGATAAAACTGGCATAGCCAACGTCACAGTCTTGGCGTGACAATCAAGAATAGCATAGTGGGGCGACAACCAGTCCATCCCCAAGATAACATCGGAATCTACCATACTGAGCAATAATAAATCAGCCCTGGTCTCAAAACCACTTATAACAATCAAACACGATCGATATACGCGGTCCACAACAAGAGAATCTCCCATCGGAGTTGAAACATAAACAAGGGAACTCAAAGAATCCCGAGATACCCCCAAATGTGAAAGCAAAATAAGAAGACACATATGAATACGTAGAGCCTGGGTCAAATAATAGTGATGCATCCCTATGACAAACAGGGACAATACATGTGATGACTGAATTTGAAGTTACGCCCTCTAAACGGGCTGGAAGAGCATAGTACCTAGCCTGGCCTCCCCCTCTAGGGCGACCTCGACCTCCCCAACCTCCACTTCGAGTTGTTTGAGAAGGTGGGGTCGCAGTTGGGGCTGGAAGGATAGCTGGAGGACCCGGTGGAGCACGTGGGGCCTGATAAGTCTGAGATAATGTACCCCTCCTAGCTCTGGGGCAATATCTGATCACATGGCGAGGGTCACCACACCCAAAACAACCCCTCGGAGGACATGGCGATTGGTGCTGAGTTTGAACTGGCCTGCTTGAATGGCCGGGGATAGCAACTCGAGCAGGAGGCACACTAGATACTGGTGGTCCAAAATAAGGCTCTTGAAGTCTAGGAGGAGCTGGAATACCACTGGCTACTAGAAGAGATGAATGAACATGGCGACTTACAAAACCCCTACCATAGTGTGCTGTTGGTGCACGAACTCCCGAAAAATGAAAAATCTCTCGAGACCTCTTGACCTCTCTCTCCTCTTGTCGCGGGCTAACATACTCTCAATCCTCTGGGAAATACTCACGGCCTGCTGGTAAGTGATATCTGTCTCCAACTCTCTGGCCATACTGGTTCGAATACTGGGGTGGAGTCCCTCAATGAAGCGCCGAACCCTCTCTCTGATCGTGGACACCAAAGCTGATGCATGATGAGCCAAGTCACTGAAATGGACTTCATACTCTGACATAGTCATGGTACCCTAGCGTGACTGCTCAAACTCCGCACGCCAAGCATCCTTAAGGCTCTGAGGGACAAACTCAAGCAAAAACATCTCAGAGAACTGATCCCAAGTAAGTAAAGATGCCTCCTCCGGACTACTCAAATCATTGGCACGCCACCACTGATAAGCTGCTCTCCTCAGTTGGAAAGCGGTGAAAGAAACCCCACTCGTCTCCACAATACCCATAGTGCGGAAAATGCGATGATACTCCTCAAGAAAACCCAGAGCGTTATCTGAAGCTAGTCCGTTGAAGTCAGGTGAGTGGTACTTCTTGTACCTCTCAATTCTGAGCAGCTCTGCCTCTGAAACAGCTACCCTGGCATCATGCTGAGCTGAAGCCGCTGGGGGCATAGGAATATACTCTGGAAACTGCCCAATATGAACCGTCTGCTCCGGAATACCGGCTGCGGGAGTCTGTGCCCCTCCCCGGACTGAGATGTGGCTAGAGCTATCGAGAGCAGTATCGCTTGAGACAGAGTGCTGAAGGCGATCATGAACTGATCCAAAGTCTCCTGGAGGGATGGAGTAATAGTAGGGACCTCCTGTGCCCCTCCAACTGTAGCTATCGTGGCTCCTCTGTCGCTACTCTCGCCGGTGCTCGGGTTGGACCGCGTGCTCGTCCTCTACCCCTGCCCTTGCCTCTAGCGGCTCTGGCTAGGGGCTCGGGTGCCTAATCATCACTACGTCCGGTACGGGTCCTCACCATCTTTGATCAAGAGTAGAATAGAGTTTTAGAATTTTGATGACAGTAACTAGCATGACAAGGAAACCCAAAGAATGTGATTGTTCTTAACAGTTACATAGCCTCTCGAAGATAGATACGAACATCTTCGCACCGATCCGCGAGACTCTAATAAACCGGCTTGTAACTTGTGACTCCTATGAACCTAGACGCTTTAATACCAACTTGTCACGACCCGATTTACCCTCCTAAAGGCATCGTGACGGCACCTAGTCTCTACGACTAGGTAAGCCTAGATTGCGGAAAATAAATGTAATAAAATTTAAAGACAGAAAGGAACATAAGTAGACATAACATAGTCGCTCGACATGTACAATTATAACTCCTAAAACCCGGAATATCACATTAGTCACAAGCTCTATCTCAAAGTAGATCTATACAACATAAGGGAAAATACATGAAAAATCTATCTAAGTCTGGAGCGGAAGGTGACTTGAATGACTCTGCGGATGCGGCAGAATTACCTTTCGATCTCCTCAAAGCAGCCGCTCGGACCCCTAGCCACGAAACGGAGTGCTAGTACCTGGATCTGCACACGAAAACATGTGCAGGAAAAGGCATGAGTACACCACAATTGGTACCCAGTAAGTGCCAAGCCTAACCCCTGTCAAGTAGTGACGAGGTCAGGTTAAGGCTCTACTAGATTTTTCAGAAGTAAAACAGTTAAAATAGTACAGAAGATATAAAAGCTAAGGTAAGCAGTAGAAATAATAATCTGAAAGTAAAACAGCAACAAGGAGCCTGTAGTTCCAAATGTAAAGATGTAGTACAGGGGGAAAGCTCCCGGAATACGTCTTTAGTCCCAATTTAAACATGCAGTATGTCGCGCCTCCTTTTTTCCAAACTCCTTTCGGTGCTGGTCAAGGGTTATTGACATTGGTTGGGAGAACTTGTTTTCCTTTTGGGAAAGGGGTTTGCAAGTTTTGAAGAGTCGCCACCTAACGAGTTAAGGTGAGTTAGGGCACCTATTAGGGAGGGGGGGGGGGGGNCATTTACAAACAAGTTTGATAACCAGAGATAGGGTAAGAAATTATCCTAATGGGAAGGTGTTAGGCACCCCTCAGAATCCACAATTGTGGTTCCCGACCAAACAACTTTGTGAATTTGTACAATTAGCAAGTAAGCAATTAATGTTTTGAAATAGTATAGGGTTTTGGAAGGATTCGTAGTCTAAGCACACATATGTTACTAAGTTTGAAAATGTTTAAAAGCTAAGTAGATTTTGAAAAGATTATATTCTAAACATGCACAGGGGATATCCTAGGTTTGTTTGTAATATGGATCACATCAATGCAATACCCGGTATAACTCATCGAAGAGGGGCTACACGTGGTATTAGCACACCAGTCATCATATCCATATCTACCCTTTCCCACCCCGTAAAGGTAATTAGAGTGAGTGTTGGTCAACGACCTCTATTGCATGCTGTTACCCGTCCCTTCCTAATAGCCATTGGAGGAGTTTAGGACTTCTATCCTATGGGGGAGGTTCTAGGCAGACCTTCAGGTTTAAAAGCAAAATACTAAGCGACAAATAAGAACATATAGGACTGCAATTAAGGGGATAAACATATAAACAAAAAAAGGCTCAGGTACCTCCACAGATAATGTACATAAGCAGCATGACTCAAACACAATTAAGGTCTTAGATTTTAATTCAGATCCTAAAGCATGGTATCTAAGTGATAATAACAAAGAGGCAGATTTGTTTCATAACTCAGAGAGGAAGTCTTAATCAGTTTTGCCTATTGATTTTTTCTAACCTGTTGACAGTTAGGCAGTGTACATAGAAAAGGCATATTTCCAACTTAGTAATTTTAACCACCTAAGGCTTGCCTAGGCATGGGAACAAGGTTCAGTAGTTACCAGATTTATTTGAGGAGTTGTTACGAGTTGTTTTACCCAGATATGTTGTACTTAGGAAATTGCAGAATTATTACCAGTCACGAAAAACATGGGGAGACTGTTTGTTAGGCCTTTCTCATGCATGAGTAGTTAAACTAGGTGTTGAGTGAGATCCTAAAACATGATGTCTAATATGCACATATAGAGATGCAGTATTTGAACATGCTTTCAGAATATGCAACAAGTATGGGAGTGACCTATTTATTAGTGTATTGTTACCCTAGGCAGGATTTCTAAGTGTACCACAATATTACAGCAATATTAGACCTGGTTTACATGAATAGCAGGTTTATATTAACGTTTAATCCTAGAGCATGATTTTCTAAGTGATAAGCGATGATACCAAATGAGATGCTAATGCAATAAACATGGACCTAGGGAGAAGGATGTATAATGCATGATATGCTTGCATACATCAATCCTAATCATGAATTCTAGTATACAGATATGGGATGTAAACCTAGGATCATGGTATCTACCCTTTAATAAACTACAACATGCATATTGCCCTTCCTTTTTCACTATCCAGCCCCAGAATTGTTTACAAATAATTATTACATCCATTGGCATTAATTACGTAATTGAAATAAGAAAATAAGAAGTTATACTATAGGGAGCCTACTGATAGGCTCAGAATCTCCAGAGTGCCTCATTGCCATTGGTTCACAACCTTTCACAGGATCCAGGTGTGTCAAAGTTCCCTAAGGATCTCAAGGGATCCTGTGTAGTGCTCACACCCAGACTCATAACCAGAATTAAGTAAGTGTAGTGTGGAAGAGCCAGCCTTAATGTGTCAGAGTTCAGAGGGAGCTCATAAGGGTTCCTAAGCAGTCACACATTAAGGGGGCAGAACCTAGACTTGTAAGAGTATGTGAGAGTGCTGGACATAACTTTGAAAGAGTTGATTTGAAAAACAGTTTGAAAAATGGTTTTGGAGAAAAACATAAGAGTTTGCTTTAGTGAAAACCAGTTTGAAAGAAGGTGAGTAGGACAATCTCAGAATCAAAATAGCACACATAGTTCAGGGAAGCAAACACAAACAGTGAAAGGGGAATTGGGGACAAGTAGTTCACATGTGAAAGCACATTTGTACACAGGCAAACATCAGAGAAATTATTACAGGACTTAAACAGTCACAACACATTCTATCACAAAATGTTCAAGCAAGGAGCTTAACGCATTAGATTGAGGGATGCCAAACAGGTTCACACATTAAGTTCAGGGAAGGGGTTCAAGATTACTTAGTAGCTAGGGGGGTCATGAATACATGCTGATAATGTACTTGGGTTAGGGAGTAAGACAGAATTGTAGTAAACAAGTAGGAGAAGAAGTAGACATGCTGAAATAACGGAAGGGTAATCACATCAATGAACTAGCAAAGAGGCATGCTAGTTGCAAGGTAAATAGCAGATCCATAAGTAGAAGCATAAAAGAAATAAGAGAAAGTGCAATACGAATAAAAACTTGTTGCTTTGGATGCTGTAAATCAAATAGAAGACATACCAGTCAAGAGTGAGAGAATAGAATAGTAGTGTGCAGAGAAGTAGAGTAATAAGACAGTAGTGTGCATCAAGTTACTCAGTCTTGGCTTTCAGCCGACTGAGTAGCCAGTAGTCAATAAGAGAAGCAAGAGAGAATGTGTAGGAAAGTAAGAGAGAGTTCAGAGCAATGAGTATGCTTGTCTGTATGTCTTAAAGAAAAAGTATTTATAGCTTTTGAAAACGAGTAGAGAATAAGGTAACAAGTACTGACTTAACATAATTATAGAACAATACCAATTGGAATCAATCACAGGACCGGACTCCCTTTAATTAGGGAATCATGATTCAAATGGGTACAAGTCGCATCAAATAAGGAAATAATCACTTAGAAGACTGGCTTTACCATAATAGGAGTAATAGAGAATGGCATGTAATAAAGGCTAAGTGCACAAAACATAATTAAGGAAAATATATGTCAAACAATTGACAACACAAAATAAGGTAGCATACCATTTTGATTCTGAAAATCAGTCACAAGAATCATGAATGGATTTGAAAATCACAGAGCATCAATACTAACTAAGGAAAGTACCACACAAACAAGGAAACAATTTAACAATCAGTATAGAATCACATGGAAATACACAAAATCATGACTTTACGGAAAATATCGCATCTTTGAGGGAAATCAATTGAATCGGTGAAGAATATTATGTAAAACATCGATATAACAAACAATCAAATTTGTTTAAACAACAAATAGCACAAAATCAAAAAAATCCTAATCAAGTAGTAGAGAACAGTAGAGATTCAGAGACTCTGTCAATAAAGTAAAGCGGAAAGCATAGAACACATAGGAAGTCCAGAAAAACCTATAAGTTAGCAAAACATAGCAAATAATACGAACATAAACCCTAAAACTGGGGTTTCATCATAATATTTAGGGTAAAAGAGGAGATTTAAGCAAAACGTTTAAAAACATACTGGAAATCAAGGTTAGTACTAAAATCAGAAGGTAAAGCGTTTTTAAAAAAAAGATTAAGAAACCCTAGCTCTTAAAAATGAAGGATCATTTGAAAAACCAAGGGATTTTAAGAGAAAACAGGTGAAAACCTTGAAAGAGACATAGATCCGTCACAGATCTAAAAAAATCGGATGACTAAAGCTAGGGTTTCATAGAAAACCCAAAAAGGAGAAGAGGTTTAGATATTAGCGGCGTTTGGCTGAAAAATGCAAGAACCTTACTCGAACGGTCACAGGAGGCCGGAAAACATGGCATGAGACCGGAGATGGGAGTGTATTGCCTCAGGGTCACTTGAGAGCCTCCACCGGTGACACAAGCATGAAAGGCGGATCCATAAAGTCGAGGAAAGGTGAAACTCCATAGTTTCCGGCAAGGGAGGTGGCCGGAGAAGGAGAGGCAGAGCTCAAAAGAGGGGGGGGGGGGGGNTTAGGTGTTATTATGGTAAGGAGAGATCTGGGCCGTTGATTTGAATTAATCAACGGCTCAGATTAGAGAAGGGTTGGGACGGGTGAGATTTGAAGATTGGGCTGGGTATTAATTGGGTTAAGGGGTCCTATTTTAATTGGATTAAAATCGAAATTAAAGTGGTTAAATATTAAATACCCATAAAAAAAATAGCTAAATAATTAATAAAAATGGCTAATAATTATATATAAAAAAAATTGATGCTAAATAGACTAAATAAAGATGATTAATTAGTATTTAAAATACAAATGACCTAATTATTGAGTAAAAATAGCACGAAATATATAATTAGACTATAATTGTAAAGTTATTGCAATTATAGCCAAACAAGGCCAGTTTGGCTAAATTGTGAAATAATTAGGTCTTAATAGGACCAAATAAATAATATATTAAGTCAAGAAGTGTTTTTGAAATCGTTTTTTATGTAATTTATAATTAATTATTGGAGATAAAATACTGGATAAATTAGAATAAATAAATAGAAATGTTAGAAAATTATAGAAAAATACCAATTGTTATAAAAACTTATTTTGAAGGTATATATGCAAGTTTTTAAAAATTAATATGAGAAAAAATTGGGTATCAACACAGTACAGGGGGGAAGCTCCCAGAATACGTCTGTAGTCCCAATTTAAATATGCAATGCGAATGAATGTCGGATGAGGTATATTTAAGCAGATCGGGAAAAGATTCACAGACAAGAACTGTCACGACCCGAATTCCTATCCAGGTCGTGATGGCCCCCAACACCGAAGTTAGGCAATCCAACACTAGTTGCTAACGAAATTACTTGAATTAAAGAGATGTTCAAATACTTGCCCAATTTTAAATTAAGAAGTCCTTTAATAAAAGTGAGGAAAGTGAAGCAAGTTGATTTAAAGTAACTCAAAATCATTTGCCAGCATACACAGAGTAGAAAAATACTAGCGAATCAACTACGTGTGCCAAGACCTAGTGTCACAAGTCCACAGGCGACTAGTGGAATATACAAAATAAGCAAGACAGATGTACAACTGTCTGGAAGGGCAGACAGGATATCCAGCAATAATGGAAACTTCACAGTGCTGCTGAGGAACGCCAGGAAGAGCAGCTCAGCGTGTAGTCTAATCCAGATGGATCTCTCAGTGACGGACATCGGAATAGTGACTAGGTGCAACAGCCTCAGAACCTGTACAATTAAGTACAGAAGTGTAACATGAGTACATATAAACAAATATGTACCCAGCGAGTATCCCGTCTAAACTCGAAGAAGTAGTAATGAGAGGTAGACGTGTTACTCACTAGGGTCGTTATCGATAATATGATTTAATGAATCTAGACGA
>MDKH01133961.1:0-14063 GCA_005239495.1 Nicotiana undulata
GTACGACAGTGATCAGTTCCTTCGGCATGTTTGAGTATGTGTATGGTCTGTGCAGGTATGTGTAGGGCTCGTCGGTCGTCGTAATAGATTTTAGTTGGAAGCATTCAAGTGCTATGGACAGTCAGGTGTAGGCGAGTCCCGGAAGGGTTATGGTAGTTCAGACCACTACTTAAGGATTTGCATGTATTGTGATTGTGAGAGCTCACTTGTGTGTTGTTATGGTTCTCATGAATTAAAACAAGTAAAAGGTTTCTATATGTGATGGAGTGATCACCATGTTAGTGGCTCAGGAGTTATGATGGAACTTCATATGCTATTCCATATTGGCATGTTATGTGCAATAAGCGGTATGTAACTGGAAGTAAGAATCGAGATTGCGGTTCGGTGTTAACAAGGATGTCATGATGCATGGAGGAGCAAGACCAAAAGATTTAAATGATTAGAATAAACTAATATTGTCTTTAGTGTCATCTGAGTTCGGTGTTTGGTGAAAGAGGCTTGTATCCTGGTTACGGGTCCTTGAATTATTTTACAGCCTTAGGATGGTCGGTGGAATAAATATGCATACTTGTTGGCTTGTGTGGAAAGTCGTGGGAGTGTGGCCACGGGAAGATTGTGTAAGCGTGACTTGTAGTCACCTGATTGATTGCAGATTTAGACTAAGTATAAGGAGTGTAATATTGCTTAATTGAGAATTTATGCCTGGAAGGCGTTCGGCTCAGTTGGTTGTGGATTGTGGGGTGTTTATCTCGGCTATGATGGTTGTCCTCGTGGGTATAAGAAAAAGGAAGCGGGTTGTTTGGACCCAGGTAAGGCTATCAGCCTAGTTCAATGCGAGCAGAATCAACTTGAAGTGAGTGAATGGATTTAAACAAGATTTTGGGCTTCATGCGAGTCATAGGTGTTCATTTCAGTATGGCACTCCTCAAGGAGGGGTATTGGGATATCAGGTGTTATCCTGTCTTCGTCAAATTCATGTGATATTGTGATTGTGTCGTGTAAGTTGTGAAATGGCTTGATAATTTCTTATGTGTTGAGGTTCCGCGTAGTGACGAGGTTATGTGAGCAGGATGGCATCTGAGATTCAGATTATATATCGCACCTCAGTCGTGCTGTAGGTTTTGTAACATATGGCTCTATCAGTCTCCCCAGAATGGTATTATGCACTTAGCGTGCTTGTGACCGATATTCAGTGATTTGTAATAGTGAGCAATTCAGCTCCGTGTATATTTCCTTATGTAAATCTTATGATGGGATCGGGTGGCACGCCGCCACGGGTATGTTATTTGGATCGGGTTGCACGCCGCAACAGTGTGATGTTGAGCAAGGCTCCTGTAATTATTTTCTTGTGTTTTACTTCGTAATTTTCTGAGGAAAGTTCATATTAGTTGCGTGAGTTGAGTAGTCCCTTCCGGAGTCATTTCCTTATGTGTCGTGTTCGAATTGTGGCCTATTGGCGCATTGTGGCATCGTGTGAGGCTAATGGCCGTGTTTGGGGTGATTGGTTGTCTGAGCAGTTCATACTGGGTGAGACGAAATTTATAAATCTGGGATCGGTGTGATAAGACTATGCAAGTATATTACAGGACAATCACCATCATTGGTTGTAATGAGATGATGATCTTAGTCAGGAGAAAGGATTTCAATGTTTAGTTAACTCTGCAGTTGGTTAGGAATTTCTACACATTTCCTCCGTTATGGTGGTTTCGTCAGCATTATAGCAGGATGTATGTGTGTATCTTATAAGGTGATTTGAGAGCATCAAATTCGTAGAATTCTGGCTATTAAGGTTCAGGGAGCGTCATTGTGGTCAGATGATGGATTATGCAGTGTATGGTGCTGATTCAGCAAGGATACGCAGTTGTGTTCTGTTACCTTGTGTGGTAATTGTTGCGGTGTTCGCATATTAGAAACATGCATGGCAGAGAATTTCAAGTGTTGGAACTGGGGTCTGAGTTTATTATTTGGATAAAAGGGAATACCTTCAGATTTTATCAAGCTAATGTGCTCAACTTGGTTGTGGCAGCACGGGCAGGTGCACGAGGTGTTAAACAGTGATTTCAGATAAGTCTAGGGCAGTTCTTGGAACGTTCGAGGACAAACGTTTGTTTAAGTGGGGGAGAATGTAACGACCCGACCGGTCGTTTTGAGATCGTGCGCGTCGTTCAGCGGTTGGGAGTCATGAACAACTTCATTTCGGGTATTGTGACTTGTGTGTATAGTCAGAGTTGAAATTCACGAGGTTCGGAGTTAAATTGAAAGGAAAATTCTCATTTCAGAAGCCTTAAGTTGAAGAAATTGAGTAAGACTGGAATTTTGAGTAAACGACCTCGGAATCAGGATCCGAAGGTTCCAGCAGGTTCGTATGGTGATTTCAGACTTGGGAATATGTCCGGATCGGGATTTGGATAACTTGAGAGCGTTTCGGTGTATATTGTGGAAGTCAGCATTTTTGAAGAAATTTTCTAAGTTTGTCTTGAAGCGCATTTCAATGATATTGATGTCCTTTTGGGATTCTGAGTCTGGGAATAGCTCTGTATGGTGATTCTGAAGTTGGGAGCGCGATCGGAAGTGAATTCGGATGTCCGGAGGTCATTTTGAAGTCATTTGGCTAAAGATAGAAATTTGAAAGTTTTTGAGAAGTTTTACCGAGAGTTTGACTTTTTAATATCGGGGTCGGATTCCAATTCCGAAAGTTGGAGCAGGTACATAATGTTGAATATGACTTGTGTGCAAAATTTGAGGTCAATCGGACGTGATTTGATAGGTTTCGGCATCGGATGTGAGTTGGAATTTTCAAAGTTCATAAAGTTGAATTTTAGTGCGATTCGTGATTTCGGCATTGTTTGATGTGATTTGAAGCCTCGAGCAAGTTCGTGGGGTGTTATGGGACTGAGTCCTGTGATTTGGACAGGGTCCTGGGGGCCTCGGGTGTGTTTCGGGTGGTTTCGGGCCATTTTCTCTACTTTGTTGTTGCTGTCATCTGATGTTTCTGGTGTGCTGTGCGATCGCATCCCTTGTAGCGCGATTGCGGAGGAGAAAATGGGAGGGGTGATTTTTGGTATGTGCGACCGCGGCCTCAGTGGTGCGATCGTGGAGAAGGATGTGGAGGGAGCTGGAAAAGGGCCTGTGCGATCGCAGGCATGCTTGTGCGATCGCATAGAAGAAATGTTCTGCTGCATTGACGCGACTTCGGAGGCTCATATCTCACAATCTATAGGGAATTTTGAGATGATGTAAAAATGAAAGTTGTAGTAATTTGTGTCTAGTTTCTAGAAATGAAAACCATTTAGAATTTGGATTTGTTTATAAAACGATATGGTTGTTACACTACAGGGTGTCCAGGAAGATGAAGAACAAATTTGTGTTGCACAGGGCTGATTTTGGCAGCTTATATCTTGAAATATATAAGTAATTGGGAGATAACCAACACATGAAAGTTATATAGATCTTTAAGTCCAGTTTTCAGAACATCAAACCATTTGTCATTTGGAGTTTTGTGTAAAACGTTATGACTATTCTACTAGAGGCTGTCCGGGAGGCTGGGCATTTGTTCTACGCGATCGCGAAGCTCTTTCCGCGATCGCGAAGAGAAAATTTTGGGCTGAAAAATTGTACTCCGCGATCGCACTGAGTAAATACCTGGGCAGAATGTTTAAAAAACGGGATTTTGGCCATTTCATCAATTCCTTCACTTGGTTGGGGCGATTTTGGAGGATTCCAAAGGGTGATTTTCATCAAGCATCAAGAGGTAAGTTATTCTACTAATTTCCAAGTTAAATACAAGATTATTACACGGATTTAACATGAAAATTTGTGGGAAAATTGGGAATTTTGAAGAAAACCTAGAAATTTGGAAATTTGAATTTTAGCCACGAATTGAGCATGAATAATTGAGTAAAATGTGTAATTGAATTAGTAAAGCTTCGGGTAGGGATTTTCTTCAAGAAATTTCGAGGTCCGGGCACAAGGGAATTTTGGTCATTTCATTGAGCCGGGCTGAGGAACTTTGTAATTTGAATTGGTTATGATCTATTGAGTATATTTTTATTGAATTATCGTCATTTTGATAGTTTAGGAGCGTTGCGCATCCATTTTAGTCGTCGTAGAGGCTTGGAAGCCGGTGATGAATCTTCAGAGCGAGGTGAGTCTCCTTTCTAACCTTGTAAGAGGGAATTGTCCCCTTAGGTGTTCTATATGCTACATTTAATTGTTTGATGGGGCTACGTATGTACCAAGTGACGAGAGTCCGTACGTAGCGTATACTATTGTTATGTCCGGGTAGTTAGGCCCCACATCATGCCCTGTATACTTCTTGTAATGAATTATATGTATGTTATAATATCCTGTTGTGTGGTTTTGTTTCTCTGAGATTTATGGATTTTAAATTAATATGGAAGGAAATTGTTTTCACGGAAAAATATTATGAAATGAATTGACTTACGGGAAGGAATATGAAAGAAATTATTTATGGAAAGTATTATGAAAGGAAAAGAAATGACTTATAAGTTTTGTACTCATGTAAGATATTATTGTTTCCCCGAGCTTTCATTTACTTAAATAATTTGAAGGGATTGTGGTGAAATGAAATTTACATTCTGTGTGCGCATGTTGTCGCTTCGTAATTTACATCCCGCGAGCGATATGTAATTTCCTTCACTCTTATGGGAGCGGGCCGTACGCCACGGCGGATTTATTGTGCACTCTTGGTACGGGTCGGTCGATCCCCGACATTGCATAAGGATTTAATTAAGAATGCACTCTTGGTACGGGCCGGTCGATCCCCGACAGTGCATGGACGAAGTTACACTATGATATGATATGATTACATTGATAGACGCACTCTTGGTACGGGCCGGTCGATCCCCGACAGTGCGTAGGCAAGACTAATGTTAAGCATGCACTCTTGGTACGGGCCGGTTGATCCCCGACAGTGCATAGCTATTCTTCACTATGATATGATTACATTGATAGACGCACTCTTAGTACGGGTTGGTCGATCCCCGGCAGTGCGTAGGAAGGATTACTGTTAAGCATGCACTCTTGGTACGGGTTGGTCGATCCCCGTCAGTGCATAGCTATTCTCCCTCATGACTCCAACCGGTTGTCCTACTCTTGTGTGCGCATGACTGTTTGGTACTTTTGTTTTCCTGATTTATGATTTGACAGATGTTTGGGGAAAGGAGACAGGTGAGTTGTTACTGCTTTCAATATTTACTTGGGAACTCTATATTCTCTTCACAATTGTGGTGCACTATTTACATGTTTACTACTTTCCTTATATCCTGTTTATTTCTATTTACTGTTGGACCTTAGTGAGTACCGAGTCGACCTCTCGTCACTACTTCATCGAGATTAGACGGGATACTCCCTGGGTACATATATGTATATGTACTCATAGTGCACTTTCTGTGCATTTTGTTGCACAGGTACCTTTATAGTACAGTGATTGATTTGGAAGACTTATACGGGCTGCATTCATCCAGAGGCGTTCCACAGCTGCCGGAGTCTCCCTTCCGTGTACTTACATTTTATATTTATTGCTTTTGTCCAAAAAAAATTTCGGACAAGCGTTGTATAATTGTATAAATCCTTAGAAATTGCTCATGGACTTGTGTCGCCGGGTTCTGGGGATGTCTTGGTATTTCTTTTCTGTATTAAGTTGGTTTTCTTGCCATATTTAAATTACGGAATTTATTTATTTAATAATGAAAATGCAAGAAGCGGCTTCGATTCTAAAGTGTTAAACAAGAAAGTGTTCCAACTGATTAAGGGGTCGGCATGCCTGACAGTGGTGTCCGGCGCCATCACAACCCATAGGTTTTGGGTCGTGACATGTGTCCCTAAGGACCATCAAGTGAGGGTCATCATACTGTCGATCTTTGATACGCTCAAATAAGGAATACCGAGCGACTATACTAGCTATAACACGACTGAGCTCTGAAATATCCAACCTCACAAACTGATTGGCCAAGGTCTGAATGTCTGAAGCTAGCGGTCTCTCACCGACTCGAATGAACGCAAGGCTTCCCATACTCACTACCTTCCTACTCAATGCGTCGGCCACCACGTTGACCTTTCCCGGATAATACAATATAGTGACATCATAGTCTTTCAATAGCTCCAACCATCTCCTCTGCCTTAAATTGAGATCCTTTTTCTTGAACAAATACTGAAGGTTGCGATGATCCGTAAAAACCTCACAAGGCACGCCATAAAGATAGTGCCTCCAAATCTTGAATGTGTGAACAATTGCTGCCAATTCCAAGTCATGGACATGGTAATTCTTCTCATGAAGCTTCATTTGCCGAGACGCATATGAAATCACCATTCCCTCCTGCATCAATACCGCTCCAAGACCCACGCGGGATGCATCACAATATACCGTGAAAGATCCTGAACCTGATGGCAATACCAACACCGGTGCTGAAGTCAAGGCTGTCTTGAGATTCTAAAAGCTTGCCTCACACTCGCCCGACCATCTGAACGGGGAAACCTTCTGGCTAAACTTTGTCATTGGGGCTACTATAGATGAAAATCCCTCCACAAAGCGACGGTAATAACCCGCCAAACCCAAGAATCTCCTGATCTTCGTGGCTGAAGTGGGTCTAGGCCAGTTCTTGACTGCCTCAATCTTCTTAGGATCTACTTGAATACACTCTACGGATATGACGTGACCAAGAAAGAGACTTAATCCAACCAAAACTCGCATTTCAAAAATTTAGCATATAACTAATTGTCCCTCAAAGTATGGAGCGTTGTCCGAAGGTGCTGCTCATGCTCCTCCAGACTACGGGAGTAAATAAAAATGTCATCAATAAACACAATCACAAATGAATCCAAGTACGGATTGAACACTCAGTTTATCAAGTCCATAAATGTTGCGGGGGAATTGGTCAAGCCAAAAGACATCACCAGAAACTCATAGTGCTCATACCTCGTCCGAAAGGTTGTCTTAGGGACATCAGATGTCCTAATCTTCAACTAATGGTATCAAGATATCGAATTAATCATTGAAAACACCTTGGAACCCTGAAGCTGATCAAACAAATCATCAATCCTCGGTAATAGATACTTGTTCTTAATAGTGACTCTATTCAACTGCAAATAATCGATACACATCCTCATCGATCTATCCTTCTTCTTCACGAACAGAACCGGCGCACCCCAGTGCGAGACACTCGGTCTAATGAAGCCCTTATCCAGCAAGTCTTGCAACTGTTCCTTCAATTCTTTCAACTCTGGTGGGGCCATCCGGTATGGCGGAATAGAAATGGGCTGAGTGCCCGAAGCCATATCAATGCAAAAATCAATATCCCTATCGGGTGGCATCCCCGGCAGATCCGCAGGAAACACCTCGAGAAACTCACGAACAATAGGCACCGAATCTATAGAAGAAACCCCAGGAATAGAAAGTGGACATGAGCAAATTGGCCAAACACCCCTTCTCGACCATGTGTTGAGCCTTCGTATAACAAATAACCCTGCTAGAGGAATGACCAAGAGTTCCTCTCCACTTTAATCTAGGAAACCCCGGCAAAGCTAATGTCATTGTCTTAGCGTGACAGTTTAAGATAGCGTAATAAGGTGACAACCATATGAAATCAAAATCAACCATATCAAGGAGCAAAAGGTCTACACTGGTCTCAAGACCCCCAATAATGACCACACACGAGCGATATACACGATCTACGACAATAGCATCCCCTAAGAGCGTGGACACATATACAGGGATGCTCAAAGAATCACGGGGCACAACCAAATATGAAGAAAAAATAAGATGACACATAGGAGTAAGTAGACCCCGGATCAAACAGAACTAAAGCATCTCTATTTCAAACTAAAACGGTATCTGTGATAATAGCATCGGAGGACTCCGCCTCAGCCTGGAAATGCATAACATAGGGGCTGGGCCCCACCACCCTGAACCATGTCTCTAGGACGACCTCTGACAGGCGTGCCTCCACCTCTAGCGGGCTGACCTCCACCTCTAACAATCTGGACCCTACCTCTAGCTACCTGACCCCAACCTTTGGCTGGCTGGGCAGGCGGTGCGGCAGCTGGTGCCATAACCATGACACGAGAACCCTGGTACTGAGAATTGATTGACGCACGAGGACAATATCTAGCAATGAGCCTCAGGTCACCACAAGTACAACATGACTTCGGCTTCTAAGACTGCTGGCCGGCAAACTGACCTTGTCGACCTGAATAACCACCCTGAAAACTTTGAAGATGAGGTGCACTAATAGGAGCTGGCTGATCAGAATAAGGCATATAAGGTCCACGACCACCTAGGGAACCATGGGATTCCTGAAGTGTTGAATGAAATGTCTTGGAAGGATGACCTCTACCATAAGTACCCCCGCCTCCAGATGAAGCACCGCTGAATCCACCGGAATGGCGAGGTCTTTTGTTTGACCCCTGACCTCCGAATCCAAGAACCATCTCAACTCGCCGACATTGGCTACATCCTGAAAAGAGATCTCGCTCCCCGTCTCCTTAGCCATCTGCAATCAGATAGGCTGAGCAAGACCCTCAATAAATCTCCTCACCATCTCCCTCTCTCTCTGTCGGTAGCAAAAGAGTAGCGTGACGGGCCAAATTCACGAAACGAGTCTCATACTGAGTAACAGTCATGATGCCCTGTTGGAGACGCGCGAACTGACGGCGATGCTCCACTATTGTAGTGATAGGTAGAAACTTCTCCAAGAAGAAATGTGAAAACCGATTCCAAGCAAGAGCAGGCGACCCAGCTGGTATAGTCAATAGACAATCTCTCCATAATTTTGTAGAGGAACCAGTCATCTGGAAAGCAGCAAAGTCGACCCCATTGGTCTCTAATATACCTATGTTCCGAAGAACCTCATGGCAACTATCAAGGTACTCCTAGGGGTCCTCTGAAGTGGCACCGCTGAATTGGACTGGGAAAAGATTGATAAACCTATCTAATCTTCACAAAGCGTAGGAGAACATAACTGCCCCATCAACGAGCGGTGCTGTAGCAACTGGCTAAACTACCCCAACTAGATGAGTTGCTGGGGTCGGAAGCTAGGGAGCCATCTGCTCCGGAGTGCGAGTGGCAGGAGTCTAGGCTCCTCCTCCATCCTGAGATACGGCTAGTTCCATGGGGAGTGCTCCAGTCTAGGCTACACTCTCCATAAGGCCCACTAGTCGTACCAAGGTATCCTGAAGCACCAGGGTAGCAAGAAACCCCTCTAGGACCTGAGCTGGTCCCGCTAGAACGGTCTGAGCTAGAGCCTCCCCACCGAGCTCTATCTGAGGCTCCGTAGCTCCTACCCCTGCCTCAGCCTCTAGCATGTCCTCAGCGTCTTCCCCTTGTAGGAACTGTTGCTGGAAGATCCGGTTGCTGATAAGCGGAAGAAGCAGTACGTGTTCTCGCCATCTGCGAGAGAATGAGACTAGACGAGTTCGATCAGCATTGGGTGATGATAGGCTATAATTACGTATTTTAGTTTCTTATTATACTTTAATTGAGTTTGAGCTTTAATCGCTAGTATTTTGCACTAATTACGTATTTTATGCCTTGTAAGAGTAATTCCGAGCTATGAAGATGTTACGGGATGAAATCGAGCTATTTGGAGCTTTAAAGTATGAGTAAAAGCCTAAAAGATTAATACGGGATCGAGTTCTGGGGTCGAGCATCGTGTATGAATATAAAAAGTGAAAGAAAGACCCTCAAGACCAATTGGATGGCCTATCACGGCATGAAGCTAATTGTGTATGATGAGATTACTGCCAATTCAAAAGGTAGGAAACAAAACTTGCATAGAAATGAATCATTTTTATAAATTGGTTTAGCACTTTGTGCTAGCCGACGTGGCCAACAAAGGGGCAAAGTTAATTGTTAATCATGAAGCCAAATGTGACACAGTAGCAGAATAACATTACCGCGACCCCCAAGGTGTCGTTTCCCATGCCACGCCTGCGTAAATTTTACAGAGCTAGAGTCTTATTTCGTGCGAAAGAAGGTGTTTTCATTTGGTTCTAACCCTACTTAGTATAAATATATGTAAAAACATTATTTTTGCGACTTCGGACAAACTTTTGACCTAGGGAGAACACAGAGCCTCCGTGGAGGCCGGGCTTCATCTTTTCTTCCACCAAACTAAGTATTTTTTATGTTTCTTTGTATGATTTGTTCTTTTGCTACCATGTCTATGTGGAGCTAAAATTCACGTTCTAGGATTGTGGTTCTTTCATGACTATTGTTATTCAGATATTGATTTTGATTTCTTAGTTTATCATATTAGTTTATTTATTCAATCCTGCACTTAATTATTTGATTGCTTGATCACCAATTTAATACTATATACGAATCTAGAGTTGAACTCGAAAGTGGGAATTCTAGATTGCATATAGGATTGAGTAGAGAAAGTTTTTGAACCTGGGCAACACGGAACGAATTCGCGGTTAGGATAGACATATACCTAATTGCCTTGCTTGGTTGATTTACAGGAATTATAAATGCGTTTTTGTTATTTCTAATTCCATAGACATATAGGCGTTAAGTTAGCTTGAATAGGCGAGTAAGAACTCGACAAATTCTTACGAGCAATATTAACCCTGTCAACCAATCAACCAGATAAATTAATTAGTCTATTCAATTGAAGAATATAATATGATTGTTAGATAGCTCATAACCCTAGATCGTTTTCATCACATTGATAACATAAAAATCTGCTCTTCTTTTGTTCAAAGTTCACCATTTATTTTCCTTTATTTTGATTAGTTTAGAACCGAATATTTCTAGGTTTAATTCTTATTTAGATAATTAGGATAGTCTAATCTAGTTAATAGTTAATCACAAGTCCTCATGGGTTCGACATCCGAATTTTAGTCACTTTATTACTTGACGACCGTGTATACTTGCGTGTGCGTTTGGCCGCAACAAGTTTTTGGCAACGTTAAATCAAGCGCTTGTTGGGAGGCAACCCAGCTTTACTGCTTTCTTTAATGTTTGTTTATTTTTATTTTTATTATTTTGTAGGATTATGAGCATAGGAAGCAAAGCCATTGGAATAATGCAAAAGTTACATGGTGAGAATTAAGTGTGGGGTGCCTGCACATGGGACCATCCTTGGGAGAAGTCTGAGTACCCGTGAGCTGATTGTGCATCGGCCTTTGGCCTTTCAGGGAGTTTCTTGTCTACCCTCGTTATTTTTTATTTTATTTGTGTATTGAGGACACTGCACTCTTTTAAGTGTTGGGTGGGAGGAATTCCTTTAGATCATTAGTAGTATTATATTAGTATATTAATTTCTAAATTTTTTTCAGTTTCGTATTTTTGTTTTTTATAATAATGTAGTATTTTAGGTGATTAATTTTATAACTAAAAAAACGAAAAAAGTAGAAAAATTGGACTTTTCCCGACGATGAATCTCCTAGACAGTTTTTTTGAGGGGTTAAAGTCTAAACAAAAATCCAAAAATATGTATTTTAGCTTTCTTTATGTAGTAATAATCCTCTGTGATTTTTCTTTGTGCCTCGGTTCTTTTCCATGGGATGTAGTTTGAACCGGGTAGCAATTTTTTATTTTTTATTTTTAGAGTAGATTAGAATGTAGGGTATAAATGGAGGAAGAAAGATGAGATTCCTAGGCGCCTTGACTTGTTTGATAGTAGCATATTTAGGCTTTGGCATGTGTCGTACCTTCCTTATGTTTTAAAATTGATCATGATGCCTGTATAAATTGGATAGCATGTTCTGTGGCGCCTATGTCTCGTTTACTTGACTTATGTTCACTTTGTGCTTCATGCATAATATCTTGTGGCTTTGTGAATACTTGCATTAGTTGAGAGTCGGAATGTGACCGTCTCCAGTGAGTCATGTGACATGTGTGGTGAAGTTTTTGTGTAGTCCATGTCATTGTACTTGTCTCTAGAACTTGCCCCGTATGTGAGTTGAAGAGAAATTTGATGTGATGCTCGGTTTGAAAAATAATTTTAGGCTTTCTTTGATATTTTTGAGCTTATTGCTTACCATAAATAGAATTTATCCCTAGTTAACCATTTTGAGCCTATTGACTTTTATTTGGTACCCACATTACAAGCCTATATCCTTTTTATTCTTAATTGACATTGTTTTGCTAGTGGAGTGAAAATGACGATAATGCTTAAAGAAAAAGGTAGTATCTTTGGGGGTGATATTGTTTGTGAAATTGAAGTTGAATTGAGGAAATGTGTGCTTTAAGTTTATTATATGATGTGTTAAAGTGCTTAGGAGGGTGAATCACTATTCGTAAAATATATCCTACTCGTCCCTTAGCCCACATTACAACCATGAAAAAGTCCTAATTGATTTTAGATCGAGCGAGCTTACATTAGTAGAGATTTACATTATGAGCAAGCCTATGGTACCAATTGCATGCAAGTGACTTCTTTGTGAGAGTGAGCGACATTCTTTGATATAAGTGAGTCCTTAAACTATATTTGATCATGAGATTCGGATGTGTGGATTCAACGTACTCTCTTTGCTTTTGTTGTGAGGGCACATGGTTTCACGAGGGATAGGTAACATTATTAGACTTCTCTAGGATGTTGGGTATTCTAACCATGAGTGCATTGGGACATTGAGTTGGTTTTTGAGGCTAGCATTGTTGTGAGCAAGTTGTTTTTGTTTGAATATTTTCGAAGAATTACATAAGTAAAGGGAAGTGTATGTGATTGCATATACTAAGGTTTAATTGTTGCTATCAACAATGGTGTAACGACCCGGCCGACCGTTCCGTGGAATTAGCCCCGTTATTTCTATTTCTGCTTTGTCATGCATTGCTTAGTATGTTTATGATGTGCTGGGGTCGGTTGGTTCGGGTTTGGAGTGGTCATGATGAGAATTGAGACACTTATTCTCTTAAATTGACCTAATAGTTGAAAAAGTTAACTAGGAGTTGACTTATTGGTAAACGACCTCGGAATGTAGATTTTATGGCTCAGATAGCTTCGTTAGGTGATTTGGGACTTAGGAGTGTGTTTGGAATGTGGTGTTGATGTTCGTTGTAGAATTAGGCTTGAATTGGCGAAAGTTAGTTTTGGCTATTTCCAGTCGGCTGTGGAAAATAGGCTATCGGGGTTGGAATGGAATTCCAGAAGTTGGAGCAGGTTCGTAGTGTCATTTTGGATGTGTGTGCAAATTTTCAGATCATTCGTATGTGTTTTGGTTGGTTTCGGCATCATTGGTGATTTTTGGAAGTTTTAGGAATCTTAGACTTGAATCATGGGTTGAATTGGAATTTCGATGTTATTTTGGGTGTTCTGAGGGTTCGACTAAGTCCGGGTGATCATTTATGTCACAACCCGAAATCCCACCTCTCAGACCGTGATTGCGTCTAACGTTGAACCCGCTAGACAAGCCAACGTACACAACACTTTGACATTTATAAAAACAACGTAACAGTAACAAAGCCAATTAACCTTTCAACCTCTACTGGAATATCTCAATTCCCTTAACTTTCATCCTTTACCGAATATTTCCAAATCACTTCAAAAGTTTTTACAGCAGAAAAGTAATAATATTCCCAAAACGAATAATGAAATGATAAAGGTAACAACATCGCAAATATCCCAAAACCGGGGTGTCACAACCTCACGAACTAACTAACTGAGTGCTAAATAAAAAGTCTGAAAGAAATATATAATTGTCTTGGAACTAGAAGAAAAAGACAAGACAATGAGGAAATCTAAATGTAGGAGACACGCCAAGGCCCACGAACGCCAGCGGGTATACCTTGAAGCTCTGGGTGGACTGAAGGTGACTCCCTCAATGCGGTCCACTGGGTCCGGATGCGGGATCTGCACAACATTAAGAAGTGCAGTGTAGCATCAGTACAACCGACCCCATGTACTGAGTAAGTGCCGAGCCTAACCTCGGCCGAAGTAGTGACGAGGCTAGACTTGACATTAACGATAACCTGTCCTGTTCTACAGCAGGTAACAGGGAATAACACAAGGCAGGAGATAAACCGACAAGTGGGGGACACAGGAGCAGTAAAGGGGGGACAAGTGAAATAAAACAGTCACCTCGACAGGTAGAAGTGATCCAGA
>ML288833.1:767-24864 GCA_005239495.1 Nicotiana undulata
GCAGACGTTCGTGGGCCTTGGCGTCACCTTCTACTCTTCACTTTCAGCTCTGTCTTACTTTATATTTCAAAGACAGTCCTATGTACTTATTTTCAGACCTTTGTTTTAGTAATCTCTTAGACAGTTCGTGAGTATGTGACACCAGTTCTGGGATTTGTATATGGGATTTATTTCGTAGTTGCTATATTATTTTGGTAATTTGTTAACCTTCATATTGTGGGTCATCGATGCCTTAGTTATCTTGTTCGCTTTAGTTGTTAATGAGTTTTATTTAGTTCAAACGTTGGCTTGTCTAGCGGGTTCAATGTTAGACGCAGTCATGGCCCGAAGGTAGGATTTCGGGTCGTGACACCCAAAACCCACAAGAATAAGGAAAGAAGTTACCTTAATCTTCAAGAACTAGGATCCCCTCTTCTTGTTTCCTTTCTTGACTTGGAAATCAAACAATACTTGAATTCTAAAATAATAATGAGCAATAACATTTTTTCAGGCTGATTTTCGTTTTTTTTTTTTGGATCAAGAACCTCCCAAGATTATCAAGATTGAAATCATGATTAGCATATGCTCTGATACCACTTGATAACAACATTATAGGGGTCCAAGAATTACTAAAGAAAATCAAGAAACGTGCGGAAGTTAAAAGAAAATAAAGAAACAAAACAAAAAGACACAAAATTAAAGATAGATTGAATTCAAGAAAGTTTCTTAAATTCAAGAAAGTTTCTTAAATTCAAGAAAGTTTCTTGAATTCAAGAAGTTTACTCTTGAAGTTGAATCCTAACAACAACAATTAGCTAACGAAGAACTAACCGCCTTTGGTAGGGACATAAAAACAAGAGATAGATTGTGAAACCTGACCCTTTAGAATAACAAGAACAACAATAAGACTAAACTTATCACCTTTCTTGAATACCTAGAAGTGATCTAAGATTTCTAAAAGGGTTTAATCTTACCACCTCAAGTTGAGTCTTGAAGGTTGAAGAATAAATCCAAAAGTATCCACACACAAGAGTGCAAAAAAAATCTCACAAATTTTATTGATATTGTCTATAATAATCTAAGTCTAAAAACAAAGAAGACACCCTTTATATAGAGAGGGGTCACGAAATTGTACCTAAAAACAAGGAAATAAAGTCCTAAACTACTTTGGACAACAAGTCCAACTACCTTAGGAAAAGGAAAATACTAGGAAGCAAAAACCAAGTCATTCTTGGAAAGTAATTCCAAAAATCTTAGTAAAAGGAAAACATAAACTTAACTAACTAGGAAAGAAATAAATATAGTCCCATAATATATGGAAATAAGTCCCAAACCAATCTTGGATAGAATCTTGAAAATCTTGAAGGAAATTTGCAAGCAGCTTGACACAAACTTGCACTCAACATCTAGCATCAAGCAAGTCCTTTTTATTCTATGAAAATGTGGATTTATGTAGGACTTCATGGGCTGCAAGTTTGGACACATTTTAGGTGCCAAATTGGTTCAAAAGTTGACTGACTAGGACCTTCTTCAAAGCATGTCTCTTGGGATCCAATCCCCCTCTTCTTGGACATAAACTTGGGCCATAAAACAATTGTAATATCTAGCCAATTCAAATCCTTTATCCTTGAGCACTCTCATCCCAATTAACAACTTCTTTACTGGCACTTGATGTCTAATGACCTTGTTTGGAAACACTTTAGCTTGACATCTTGTTAAAGGCCCTCTTTGAGATTCCAAAGCTTCATTCTTGTCCTTGAATAGATTTGAGCTTTCTAGGATGCTATCAGCTACTGTAGATGGAATTCTGCGGAACGCACTTCTCTTAGCACGTCTCCTCTTTGCTAAACTTGGCTAGAACATCTCCTTTTTGAGTCATATTTCTTCATTGAGCTTACATTCTCCAGCACACCTGCAATTCAACCATCTTCATTAGATTCAGCGACAAAAATCTTCATTTTTATACTAAAAACTATATTAAAAAGGTATTAATAAGTGGTTAAATCCACACTTACCAACTCCTCAAACTTAAGTCTTTGCTTGTCCTCAAGCAACTAGATTAGCCTCCTCATTCTCGCATTGTATGATCATTTCAAGGAGTCACCGACAAGTCATTTATACTCTGTTGAGACCAATTTATACCCCCAACACTCATGAATTCTAAACAAGGTGTCAAATTTTTTTAGAAGGTTCAACTTGCACATCTCATGTAAGTCTAGTGTGATATTTTAGCCACAAGAGTTGACTTCATTCATCAAGGATTCTTGTTCTTTCAAGTAGATCATGGTGGACTCCAAAATCTTCCTCTTCTACCTTCCATTTTCATTGCTCACTTCGAATTTCAAAACTCAATTTCTTAGTGTAGCAAAGGTTTCATTCTTCTCTCACAAAGGAATGCCACAAATTAAGCTTCAAGTACCATAAGTTTTCCCCTCATGTAAATCTCAACTAATGTAAGCATACTCGGTTCGAATTCAAATAAGACTTCTTTTTTGTTGTAATGAAGGCTTTTGGTCTGAGGTAGGATACTATATGGGATACAAGTGGTTACACCCTTCCTTAAGAACTTCACATATCATTTCTTAGCTAACATTTGTGAAACCCTTGGTACCTCTTTTAGATTTCTCAACTTGTCCTCCAAACTTAGGCTTTCAGCCACTTACTACATATGGGTTCCTAGGAGGGTTCCGGTGCCAAAAGAAAATCATGTTCAAAAGGTGAAAGGCTTATAGCAAGGTTACTAAAAGAGAAAGGTTAAAGGCTCAAAGGGGATGGACTAGGGATAAAGGTCATAGGGTTGCAATTGAAAGCTCAAACAGTTGAAAAACTACAATCATCTTTCCAACCAAGAAACTCAAAATTTCTCCTTGAAGCACATTTGGGACAAGTTTTAGACTATTCACTCAAGCACTTGGAATAGCAACAAAATTCCACCTCACCTCTCATGAAAATAGACCGTAAAGGAAGATAAAGTCTAAAACTCACAATAACCACAATCCAGTCAAATATCTCTATGGTCTACAAAACCACCTAATGAATATCAAAAGACAATTCATGAGCCTCAAAGTCACTTTACTAGAGTTAAATTCCTCAAGAATGATTCACACAACCTTGTCTCAAACCATAAGCATGTAATTAAATATTTTGTACCACATGAAGCATAAATAATCCATTTTCACATAATAACTTGATTAGGGATTTTATTCATTACTACATACGACTACTATTACTAAACATGTAATGGAAAAAATCAGTTAAGAAATTTATCAGACTATCCATCTTTGGAAAAAGTCACCCGGTTCACACAAGAAACAAAATTTGGAAAGCGCTGTGGCATTAAGAAAATCAAAGGATTATTATCAACAACAAGAAAGAGAGGCATATTATTTAAACTACCAAAAAAATTATAAATTACTACTAAATGTATCAAACTACTAAAAATAAACAAAATAAGTCATCTAATTATTACATCCCATTTTCATCAAATTTATCAATCAATCAAATTCTCAACCCCTACATAATAGTCATCATGGTATCACCAGTAGGGTCACTCTGAGTCGGCTCAGCTAGCTGGATGGTATCATCATCGTCTATGGGAGCTGCGTGAGATGTGAACATGTCACACACCCTAGCATTAGTGCAGGATGCAAGAAAGAGCTCCTCAGCCTGAGCAGTAGGGGCATCCTAAGAAGTCTGAGTTGGGAGAGGCTGGTCGAGGTCTAGCAGCATGTCAAAGGGCAAGTTGTCTGCCTCAGCTATCCTAGTCACTTCAGCCTGCACCGAATCAACTCACTTCTTTCTAGCCTGAGTCTTCCTCATCCTCTTCACCTTCTTTGTCAACCTATCGATCATTGCAACATGCTTAACAAGTGTGTCCATAATCACCTTCTGGTTTTTCAACACCTTGGTGAGCTTCATATCAATGTTAGAAGAGTCTGTTGTGTAGAGGTATGCCCTACAACTGTACTAGATAGCTCGGAAGACTTTGATGTAGTTGTTTGCATCCTCTTCTTAATACTCACCAGTGTTTGAGAAACTCGTAAAGATAGTAGGCCAGTACGCAAAGGCAACAACCTTAAAGCTGGTGTAGGCAATGGCGGAAGAGTTGATGGCGGCTCAAGAGCAGTGTCTCTAACAATGGTAGAAGGCTCAACTGAAGACGAAGGAATATCAGAGGGACTCGGAGCTTCTACTACGGGCTCACCAGAGTGGCTAGTAGTAGTGGAATTTTGGCTGCTCTTCTTTGGGTTCCTGGGGTCTTGCAACTTGTATAGATCAAAGGGGCCGGCTGGCTTAATTTTCGTATCAAATGGTCTGGACTCCACTTTAGCATCTGTCAAGTACTCCGTGATGGTGTTGGGATAGGGGTAGTAAGTGTTACCTGTGTGCTACCAGAGTGATATTGGTCGACATCAAGGCACCCATATTGATCGGGTAACCAGCCGTGATAAAAGCCACAAACACTGCTCTCTCCAAAGGTAGGTTGTTCTCATTCAGGCTTGGGTCAAGTATTGTACAAACAAAAGTCTGTCAACCTTCACCTCTAAGCTCAAAGTCTTGATTGGAACTCTGATAGTTATCCAAGGAGGAGTAGGCCTAGGTGCAAAAATCTCTTTGTACAACAGTCGGACCTCCTCCTTGTCAGCTAATTTGATAAGATACTCCTTCGATTCCACATCCTCAAGACCCAGATAGGAATTCAATGTGTGTTGATCAATTTTCACCTTGAGGTTGCACACTTTGGTAACCTTTGTTCCTTTTACAATATGTGTCGTATTGGTATAGAACCTCTGGACAAGGTGTTCCTTGAAATCAATGAGCTCCTTAGTGAACTGCATCCAGCTTTTTCTCTTTGTAAGTCGTTCCAGAACAGCCGAATTGTACTTGTTTAGGTCTTTGGTGAGAAATTGTCTTTCATGAGTGGGGGGTTTCTTTCCACCACCTTCTGAAGTCTATATAAGCATGGAAGCTCAAGAATCGGTCTTCCCATACCACCTTCTTCTTTGTCCTTACTAAGACATCCTTCGCAACCTTTCCCCCTTTTTCGCCATCAAGTGCATCATAGAATCAAAGTCTGGTGCAATTGCATCTGACTCATGGCTAGTGTTAGTCGTGCACTGGGAGGTTCCATAAGTTTAGAGGACCTTCCTTTTAGCACCTGAGTGCTCAGCTTGGGGCTCAAACTGCCCATGTGGCTGGGATTCCTCCTCATAGTGCTCTTCATATTGAGACAATGATTTGCCTTCGAGTGCTTCCCTAGACAGGACATAAGAATCAAAATCCGAGAGACTTCTACCTCTCCCCCGGCTAGTAGTTTTCTATCTGGCAATTGCTTTTGTACACTAGGTTGTATCACACCTCTTCCTATGCCCTTTCATTGGTAACCCCGGCCTTTAGATGTCTCCGACTTTCCTCTTGGTCGTACCATTATCTGTGTATTTACAAAGAGAGATGTCAGTTACTATACAAATCATTGACATGAGGTACAAAGTATCTAGGAGTCACAATAGCATTAAAATAAATTATAAGAGTAGTGGGGTGTTCATTGGTAAACATGCATAAGACTGAGTGAAAGTGTAATCCTCACAATTCTAAGTGCAGTCCGCAAAGCGGAAGTGTGATCTGCAAAAATCCACATACGGCTGCACTCATGTACTGATGCATCAGACATTCAGATTAAAGTCTTTGAAAAACAGTACGGAGACGCATCTGCGGCCTCAGAAGTCCAATTGCGGTCCACACAATTAAATTGTAGTTGCAAAAATTTATTTAACAACCAGGCTTACCAAACCAGCTATTGCAGACCGTAAAATTTTAAATGCGGTCCGCACAATCAAGAATAGTGAAGGACGAAGTTTACTTTCTACCTAAGTTATGCAATTGTGTGTTCAATCCAACTTGGTAATATGGTAAATGCGTGATAGATATAGACCCAACCCAATCTAAGCATGATTTCACACAAACCATTCTTAAACTACCTCACATGGACACAAACAAAGGATGTAATCACAGATGGACTAAATAGAAGTTAAAAGGAAAAAATAGATTCAAGAGAAAAATAAATTAAATTGAAGTGATGCATATCAGATTGTTCTAGTGTGATTAGAGCGATTGGAGTGTGGGTGGTTGTGTGTGTGTTTAAATGTACAAGCAAATTGTTCTTCACTGCAATCTCAGCCAGGGTGTGAAAATGGAGAAAAGTGTAAAATGGAGACCTATTGTTCTATTTATACTTGTGTGTGGTCCGGGTTAAAGAGAGCGTGAATACGGACGTAAATTCCAACTACGGCCCGCACTCTGCTACTTTTCCAGTAGAGAGCTTGTAGTTGTGCGAGCCAAAGGTTTTCAAGTGCGACCGCATTTCTGTAAACCTATGTTCAGTGGCCTCTCTTAAAGTGCTCTCTTGCGACCCCAAAATTATTTTATAGTCCTCAAAACTGGATTTGCAATGTTGTGAGAAAAGTTCTGGAGACCCTCAGTTTAGCACTTGAGTTTAATTTTGCAAGTGCGGTCCGCAGACAAAATATAGGATCACAATCCATTTTTTGTTGTTCGCATTCCATCCGTTGCAGCCGCACAAATAAAAGTGTGGTCCGCAGATTCCCATGCAAGGCACATCTTCAACAATCTCACAATACCTAACATAGATCACTGCAGAACACTTCATATCTAGTTAAGAATATTAAACAACATCTAAACTAAACGAGAAAAAAGAAAAGAATTGTGATGACCCAAAAGGTCATCCTATGTAAATTTAAATAAAACTGTGTTTCGAGGCCCCGAAAGCCTCCGTTAATCTCACCTCGATGTGCGTGCATAGCCAGGGCGCGTAACCGGGAAGCCTCTATGTGGAAATTTGATGAAAAGTTGAAGTTATGATAATTAATTTAATAAAGTTGACTTTGGTCAACATTTTTGGTAAATGGACCCGGACCCGTGATTTATCGATTCCGGAGGGTCAGTAGGAAAATATGGGACTTGGGCGTATTCCCGAAATCGAATTCCGAGGTCCCAAGTCCGAGAAATGATTTTTTAAAGGAAATTGTTTTCTGAAAAAATAATAAAGACTTTTGGAAATGAACTTTGATGTGAAACCTGTGTTACCGAGCCCGTATTATGGTTCTGGAGCCCGGAACAGGTTCAATATGTGTTATATGAGTTATATGTAAAATTTGGTAAGAAACGGACTTGGTTTGACGTGTTTCGGATCAAAAATGGAAAAAAATGATAGTTTATGAAGTTTGAGAAAATTCTTTAGATTTTGGAGCTTAATTCGTTGTTTTTGATGTTATTTTTGTGGTTTTATTACTCAAATAAGTCCGTAGGATAATTTTGAAGTCGTGTGTATATTCGGTTTTAAGCCCCGCGGGCTCGGGTGAGTTTCGGGTAGGTGTCGGAGTGCAAAAATGTTAGAACATTTGGTGTTATGGACTGTTGCTGATGTCTGATGTAGTCCTCTATGCGATCGCGTAGGTTCTTCTTCGATCGCATAGCTTTAGGTAAAGGGGGAGGTCATTTCCTTTATGTGTTCGCATAGCACTGTCCGCGATCGCATAGGGGTATAGGAGGTCTGGGTGGGGGCTGGCTAGGTACCCTGTGCGATCGCATAAGGAGGGGTCCCTTGAACTGTGCGATCGCAGGCCCATGTTCGCGATCGCGGTGCTTTAGAGGGTAGTCTTCTATGCGATCGCAGACCTCTCTTCGCGATCGCATAGAGTAAATCAGTTCAGTGATTTTTAAAGTTCAAAAATTAGAAAACACACGGGATTAAACCCATTGTTCTCGAACTTCTTCTTCTCCACTCTTCTTGGGCGATTCTTGGGAGACCTTTCTCCATAACTTCATAGGTAAGTGTTCTTAACTCCTTTTTCTTCCATTTTCATCATCAATAACTAGATTCTAGGCCTAAAAACATGAAATTGAAGGGTAAAAATTGGGGTTTTGGGTAGAGTTAGGTCTTTTGAAATTTTTGGGAATTCAACCTCATTTTGGGGTCGGATTTCAAAACAAATTGTATATTCGGGCTCGTGGGGGAATGGGTGATCGGAATTTGGTCCGAACTTCGTGTTTGGACCAAGCGGGCCAGGGGTCGAATTTTGGTATTTTTGGAAGAATGATGGGAAATGTATAATTAGGCTTTGGAATTGAATTATTGAGTCATTATTGATATTATTGAGTCGATTATGTCTAGATACTATCGTTTCGGAGTTGGATTCGAGAGGGAAAGCGGTGCTAGAGGCTTGATTTACATTCTTGGAGTCGAGGTAAGTGTTTGGCCTAACTTTAGTGAGGGAATAGGTGTTGGGTCGTATGTGTTGCTTGTTTTATCATGTTCAATGTATATGTGAGGTGACGAGTACCTATGCATTGTTTGTCAAGCATGCCCGTGGGTCTATTTTTGGTGAATTACTTGTTATTACTCCGATATTTATTGTGTTATGAAGTAGTTTCCTTTGGGAAGTTGTTTAATTGCTGAGAATACTCGTTTAAGTACTTGTGATATGATGTCTCAGTTGAGAACCCAATTCATTAAGTTATGTATTCGTATGAGGTTGGTTATAGCTGAGTCCCTTGCCGGGAAACATTATTACTTTGGTTGATATTGGCCTTGCTGGGTGGTTATGATTTGTATATCACACTGTTGACTTCCTTACCTAATTGTTATTTGTTGTTGATTTGGATGAGGAAAAGTGTAAAGCACGAAGGGTGATGTCGTGCCATGATTGTTATTACTTTCATTTGTACATTGCATAATGAGGAAGAGAGTAAAAGCACGAAGGGTGATGTCGTGCCATGATTTATATTGCTTTCTTTCATACATTGCATAGTGAGGAAGAGAGTAAAATCACGAAGGGTGATGTCGTGCCATGATTTATATTGCTTTCTTTAATACATTGCATAGTGAGGAAGAGAGTAAAAGCACGAAGGGTGATGTTGTGCCATGATTTATATTGCTTTCATTTGTACTGTGCATTGTGAGGACGAGAGTAAAAGCACGAAGGGTGATGCCGTGTACATACTTGTTTGTGTTATTATTTCCTGTTGGCTTGTTTCTTCCGTATTGTTGTTTGTCCAGTTATTCATCCTTGATTCTCATTTGTGACCCCCATTAATTGTCCCCGTATTACCATGCTTAACTGCTTATTTCTTGCTATTTTCTCTGGTACATATTATAGAACTGTACAGGTAAATTTTGTCGATGTGTCTAGCCTCGTCACTACTTCGCCGAGGTTAGGCTCGGCACTTACTCAGTACATGGTCGGTTGTACTGATGCTACACCTTCACTTCTTTATGTTGTGCAAATCACGCAGTCGGACCCAGTGGACATCGTTAGAGGGAGTATCCTTCAGTCCATACAGGCGACACCAAGGTAGTTCCGCAGGCGTTCGTGGATCTCGGCGTCATCTTCTATCTTATTGTTTTTGTCTTATCTTAGTATCATAGACAGTTGTACTCTTTATTTCAGACTTTTGTTGTAGTAATCTAAGACAGTCCGTGAGATGTTGTGACACCAATTCTGGGAATTATGTACGTAAATTTTATGGCAACTATCTTATTAATATATAGACTCGCAGCTTCCGCACTATTATTAACTGTTTATGTTCATTGTTTCACTTTTAATGGATTAAGTAAAGAAAGTTAGTAAATTAACTCAAACGTTGGTTTGTCTAGCGGGTACAACGTTAGACGCCATCACGGCCTGAAGGTGGGATTTTCGGGTCGTGACAAGAACTTGGGTTAACTCCCAAAAAGTGCATTACTTAACGTTGTGGCATGGCGCAATGTTATAGCTCAATTGAAGTAAAAAACCACTACCATGTGGATTTCACCAACCTTTCCCAAGTAATGCTTCACTCGGTGATCATTGAACTGAAATATTTCATTGTTCTTGTTCTTCAAGTCCAAAGCACCAAAGGGTGTCACACAAACAATTTCAAACAGACCACTCCACTTTCATTTAAGCTTCTTGGGAAACATTTTCAACCTTGTGTTGAAAAACAACACTAGATCACCGGCCTTGAACTCCTTGTTCCAAACATACTTGTCATGAATGTACATCACCTTTTCTTTGTACCAGGACGAACTCTCATATGCATGTACCGGAATTCATTCAAATGTGCAACCCGCAAGTTAACGGCAACATCCCAATCAAGATTTAGTTTCTTCAAGGCCCACATTGCCTTGTGCTCCTATTCCACCGGAAGATGACAAGATTTTCCGAGCACCAACTGATATGGAGAAATTCCTATAGGTGTTTTGTAATCCATCCTATATGCCGATAGAGCATCATTAAGCTTTTTTTAGACCAATCTGATCGGTTTGCATTCACCGTCTTGGACAAACTACTTATCTCGCGGTTTGAAACTTCCACTTGACCACTTGCTTGTGGATGATAAGGGGTTTTCACTTTCTGAGTGACACAAGACATTCTGAGCAAAGTGTCAAAAGCCTTGTTGCAAAAGTGCGACCCCCCATCACTTATCTTTGCCTGCGGAGTCCCAAATCTTGTGAAAATATTCCTCTTCAAGAAAGCCACCCTAATTCTAGTCTCATTGTTGGGTAAAGCAATGGCTTCAACCAATTTATACACATAATCCACTGCGACCAAAATGTAGGTGTTATCACAAAAGGGTCCATGAAGTCAATGCCCCAAACATCAAAGATATATTCAAGATGGTTGTAAGGATCATCTCATGTTTTTTCTAAATTCCATTGGCCCGTTGACATTCATCACATCTTTGTACCAAATCATTTGCATAATTGTAAAGAGTAGGCCAATAGAAACAACAACTTTGACTTTAGTCGTAGTTCATGATCCACGGTGATGACCACCATAAGGTGAAGAATGACAAGCCCCAAAAATATCACTTTTTTCCTCATCCAGCACAAATCTTCTAATCACCCCATCCTTTCAAATTCGAAAAGGTATGGTTCATCCCAATAGTAGTCTTTACAATTCATCTTGATATTCTTCCTTTGGTTTGACGTGAACTCTTCCATAATGATATCGCTCACAAGGAATTTGCCAAGTCTGCGAACCATGGTACCTCTTTCATTGAAAGTGCCAAGAGTCGCTCATCGGGAAAAGATTCATTGATAAAGGCCATCATGTGGCCTCCCCTGATGGTAGGCTATAATCTCGTGTTTTAGTCGCTTGTTACACTCGAATCTACTGCACTTTAATAGAGTTTGTACTTTAATCGATAGTGTTATGCACTAATTGTGTATTTTATGCCTTGTAGGAAGATGTCGAGCTATGAAGATGTAATGGAATGATTTTTAATGATTTGGAGCTTTGAAATCGGAGTAAAAGCCCAAGGATGTAAGTCGGGATCGCATTCGAGGGTCGAGAACCACATCAGGTTAGCTACAAAGCAAGAAAAATTAATACTCAGAGAAAGTCCCACAGCCGCGGCATGTGGAGCGTCACAGTAGGCCGTTTTAACTGAAGCTTGTCAGAACCTGTGTAACGACCCAGCCAGTCGTTTTGAGAGTTATAGCCTCGACCCCCTGTCTACTACTTTCCCCTTGTCTTTTTATGCTTATGTGACCTTGCCGGGAGGTGTTGGTCGTGGTTTTTGAGTGTTTTGCGACACTTAGTCCCTAAATGAAAGCTTAAGTCTTATGATTTTGACCGTAGGCAGAACTGTGTAAAGACGACTCCAGAATGGAGTCACATCGGTTCTGTTAGCTCCATTGGATGATTTTGGACTTAGGGGCGTGTCAGGATTTTATTTTGGATATCTGTAGATCATTTAGGATTTTAATGGTGAAACTCGAAGTTTTGGAGATTTTGACCGGTAGTGGACTTTTCGATATCGGGGTCGGATTCCAATTCTGGAAGTTGGAGTAGGTCAATCGGACGTGGTTTGATAGGTTTCGGCATTAGTTGTCAAATTTGGAAGTTTCAAGTTCTTTAAGTTTGAATCAGAGAGTGATTTGTGTTTTTAGCGTTGTTTGATGTGATTCGAGGGCTCGACTAAGTTCGTATGGTGTTTTAGGACTGGTTGGTATGTTTGGTTGAGGTCTCGAGGGCCTAGGGTGTATTTCGGATGCTTAACATATGAAATATTGGACTTATGCTATTGTTGTAATGTTTCTAGTTTCTGGTGTTTCGCACCTGTGGTGGGGAGTCCGCAGGTGCGGGATCGCACATGTGGCAGATCAAGAGCAGCTGTGGAGTTTGAGGCTTGACCAGGTGATGTGCCGGGGAATTTCGGCACATTTAATACCAACTACTTAGATTTTTAGCTAGTTTAAAATGCAATTGTCCATAATTCTTATGAAGTTTTGATGTTTTGAAGTGCATGAGGCTTGAGAACCCAAAAATACGGAAATGAAGTCAAAAAGCCGCAAAAGAGCATAAAGAGGACAAAAATACGGTCGCAAACCTCACATGCGGACCGCATAATGCTCAAGGGAACCGCATATCACAACAGTTTAATTGGGCATTTCAAGTGAAGAATATGTGGTCCATTATGCGACCGCATAACAAGTTTGTGGGCCACATAATGGATCACAAACCTCCAGTCAAAGTTGTTGAGCCCAAAGCTGCGGTGGCAAGATGAGGTCGCATATCAACAATGTGAACCGCAAAGTCCATATGCGATGAATACCTAGAACCTAGGTCTGAGAATATGCGATGGATTTGAAGAAGATGCGGACCGCATGTCTGTTATGCGACAGATATGCTGTCGCATAACGTGCCTGAGAGGGTATTTTTGTCCAGAATTGGCCCGACTTTTAGCTCACTATAAATGGATTTATTAGGATTTTGTGGGGGCATCTTGTCTGAAAAAGGATCTACATTCCAAGCATTGAATATTCCCATCTTTTGGAAGTTTGAGAGTGAAGAATCTTGCACTTTGTAAGCATTATGACAATAAATATTCTCATCTTTTTTGTATTTTAGCATGTGTAGCTAGTTTTAAATACTAAGGTTGTGGACCCTAAATGGGTGTAATGTTAATGGGTGTTTAACATAGAATATATATATAATGGTTGGTTGATATATATTTATTTCTCATTTTTCATTTATTGTTGGTTGTTGCAAACATTAACAAGTGTCATTATATTCTTTCTTTACTTGGAAAAGTTGAGTTAGGGTTTGGTAGAAGTAAATATCAAAAACTCAAGGCGTTAAACCTTGTTTAATATAATCGCTTAGGAATAAGTGGGTTTTATTTGGCATAAATTGATTATTATTAATTGCAACTCTTTTATATTTGAACAAATCATAAAGAGGAAATACTACCAAACTATTGGGAAATATTGGATAGTCATTTAGAAATCATTTGCATATCAAAAAGGACCTTCCATTAGAAATATATCATATTAACACTGATAGCATTACATTTCATTGAAGGGGACACAACCTTGGTTTAGTTAACCAAATTAATCACAATTTTGTATAATCATACTTGTTACTACTTCACTCAATTACCATACTCTTATTACGCTAACGGAATAGAAACACGATTTAAGTTAAGCTTCACACTATTAAAGTAATCTTTTCACACCTATTCCCTGTGGGATTCGACCCCAACCTATTTGGGTTATTATATTTGACATCGACCGCTTTAAACTATTTTAAGGTGTAATTTGAGCGTATCACCAGGGATCGTAGTTGCGAGGGAAGTACCGCATCTGCGATGTCTGGAGATATACCTAAGGAATCACAGGAGCGGAGATAAACCGCAGAAGCGGACAATGTTCCGCAGGTGCGCACACGCAATTGTGGCCCCCTTGCCGCAGTTGCGGACCGCCCTCTTAAGTGATTTTTGCACCTGCTATAGAATTCCCGCAGGTGCGGTACCGCAGGTGTGGTTGAAGGCTCGTAGAAGCGAGTTCACTAGGCAGAAAAAATGATTTCGAGGGTTGATTTCCCCATTTTAATTTTGGGAGTTTGAGAGCTCGGTGGGAGACGAGTTTTCGAGATTTCATCAAGGAGATTCTTGGGGTAAGTGGTTCTAACTCGGATTGGACTATATTTCATGAATCTATCATTATTTTTGTCCTCTAATTAGGGATTTGAGTAGGAAATTTTAGGGGAAATGGTAGAAACTTTATAGGCTATAATTTCGAGTTTTGGAAGGTGATTTGAGGTCGGATTAGAATAATTCTTGTATGTTTAGACTCGTGAGTGAATTGGTGTTCATATTTTGTGACTTTAACCCGATTTCGAGACGTGGGCTTAGGAGGCTTTTCGGGACGATTTCCTATTTCTCGTTTTAGCTTAGATTTGATTACCTAGATTAGTTTCTTCTAGCTATATTTATGGTATGTAATTATTTTTGTCTAAATTCGGGCCATTCGATGTCGGATATTCGGGGAATAACATTGCTATCGATAGATTGAGCTTGGTTCGAGGTAAGTGGCTTGCCTAACCTTTTGTGGGGGGAACCCCTAAGGATTTGGTATTGATTTTACTATGTGAGCGTCGTGTACGAGAGGTGACGAGTGCGTACACGGTCTAGTTGTTGAAAAACTTTATTTTTATCGAGTAATTTCATGTTTTCACCTTAATTTAATTTACTAGCATGTGTAGTTACCCTGTTATCCTAAAAATAACATGCCTACGTGCCTAAATTGCTTAATTGAACTCTTTGTAGCATGCCTATTGAATTCATGTTTCTTTTACCAACTTGTACTTAGTCTAGACTGTAAATTCTCTTGTTGTACTTACCCTCTGCAATTAATTATGTTGTGTATTTACTTTGGGACTACGGGACGGTATCCCGGGAGATTCCCCTGCACATTTACTTTTGAGATTACGAGGCAGTACCTTGGGAGTTCACCTTGCACATTTACTTTTGAGACTACGAGACGGTACCTTGGGAGTTCTCCCTGCATTTTTACTTTTGGGACTACGAGACGGTATCTCAGGAGATTTCCTATTGCTTATTTCGTGTATTTTTCTGTTATTTCATTGCGTTTTCATTTGTTCAACTCTAGTCTATTATTATACTGCCTTTCTCCTATTTTTATATTATAGCAGTGGGCCTGACCTAAACTCGTCATTACTCGATCGAGGTTAGGCTCGGCACTTACTGGGTACCAATTGTGGTATACTCATGCTACTCTTCTGCACATGTTTTGTGTGCAGATTCAGGTGCTCGTTATCAGTCGTAGTATCCGTGAGTTCGAGGCAGCTATTGGAGACTTCAAGGTATATGTGCCGCGTTCTTAGACCTCGGAGTCCCCTTCCATTCTTCCCCGTGTGAAACACTTTCTGTATTTCTTTTTTTTAGACTCCGATGTATAGAGATGTTATATCCTTTCTATATCTTGTGACTCATGACATTCCGAGTTTTGGGAAAAGATGTGTAAATTAGAGTTTGGTTATTGTATATGTCGAGCAGCATCATTTTGGTTATTCAGTAACTATTGCAGTTAGAAGTTAAACTTTGTTTTTCCCATTGTTAGTATTTTATGTGAATTGTTAGGCTTACCTAGTCGTAGATACTACGTGTCATCACGACGTGTTCCAAAGGAATGTTTGGGTCATGATAACCTACTCTCTGGAAATCCCCACTAATGGCCCGCATGGCGCGTCGCACCATGTGGCACGCCTCTGCAAGTTTTACAGAGATATTTTTCTATTTGGCGCAGGAGAAGGTGTTTTCATCTAGGCCCAACCCTACTTAGTATAAATACATGTAAAAACGTTATTTTATGGACTTTAGACACATCTTAGACCTAAGGAAATCAAGGAGGAAGTGGAGAAGCAAGAGCTCAAGGATTTTATCATTGAATCCTCACTCAAGACAAGGGTTTGGATTGTTTTATGTTTTACTTTAACTTAAGCATTGTTATGATGAATTACTCCATATCTATGGAGTTACTCTCTTTAGGGTTTGATGGATTTGGTGTATTGATACTTGTTTGTGGATTATAACTCTATTTTTTATGTATTGAATCATTTGGATGTTTTAACTGTTGCATCTATATTCACTTGTTCATGTAATCGAGAGAGGCATAACTTGTGATATTGTTGCATTATATTTTGTTGGTTGAAGTCATTAATTCTTTTTAGTAATCGGAAGAAGATAGTTGAACTATTGATTAAAATTAGTTTTGAGGATAATCGAGAGGTTCTTCTAAAGACCAATCCACTAGGAATTCTTGTATATCTTCACGTGCTTAAATGTTACATTTTCCGTTACCATACGTTAAAGTTTCGTCTTCAGTTAATCGACGTAGACTTGGGATGAGATTAAATTAAGGTTATAAGCATTCATTCTCTTTATAACAGGCGATAAGTAAGTGTCGTAAAGGTTAAAGGGTAAACGAATCAAAGAGAATGATTTTCATTGAAGGTTGTTGATTTGGGATAAAATACGGTCCAAGCTATAATATCCGGCATTTATGGACTAATGCCATACAAGGTACCCCATGACCACGATAGTAGGGTACATAAAGTGTGTTAAAAGTGAGTGGTATTTTAAGTAATTTGAGATCATTCTTAATTATGTGGATAATTGCTTAATTATTGGTTAATGGCGGAATTAATAAGTTATTTAAAAATTAGTGGGTAATTAATTAACAACCTTGGATAAGACCAAGGAACCCAAAAAGGGCAGCCCCAAGAAATGAATAATATTCATTACATTTAGGTGGCCAAATTAGAAGCCTTTAGCAAAGGATTAGTCATCCTAAGTGGGCCCACCTAAAAGTTAAAGGTAACATTCCTAGTCCAAAATCAATTGCTAATCTCTTAAGAAAGTGTTTCAGCAAAGATTACTTTGCATAGAAACGTTATTTCTCATCTCTTAAGAAAGATTTTCAACAAACATTATTTTGCATAGCAACGTTATTGCTTCGAGCATTTCATACGAATTGTTCTCTATTTTGATCTCGATATTACGTGTTTCATCACGATTGGCGTGTGTTAGAAGAATTGTCAAAAGGATCGGCTCAGGTATGTTAAGGCTATCCCTTCTTTATTTTTGACATGATGCACAACTTCCGTAAATGACTCTATTCATAGAAGTATTACAAGTGCCTATGTTTTTGATTTCCCGTGTTTCTTATTATTACATTTCTGTTCATGGGTATCAGAAAATACGTAAGTTGATAAATTTTATTTCATGATAAAAATCTAAGTCATATTGATCTTATGACATACCAAAAGATCTTACGTATTTATTCATTATGCATTGCAATGACCAGATGGCATTATATACGCGTATATATGTACATGGTATATGGGAAAAGGTTACGGTGTTATATACGCACCACCTGATCAGCTGGTATATGTTGATGATATTTCCCACGGTGGCCGAGATGATATGATGGGACGCCCTCAAAGGCTTGATGATATTACGTACACCTATACCTATGCATGACACGACATTTATACGCTAGTACATGACATTATAAATGTTTTAGGAATTACAAGTTGTTTAGACTTATAGGCGGAATTCTTTATTCCATGTTTCATCTATGTCTTTTATGTACTTATTTTTATGCCACACATACTCAGCACGATTATTCGTACTGATGCCCTATTTCAGGGGCCTGCGTTCCATGCCCGCAGGTGCAGGTAGACAAGCTGACGGTCCCCCTTCTTAGGATCCTTGATCAGTGAGAGTTGTTGTGCTCCATTTGATCCAGAGCTGCTTTTGATCTTAGTACAATATGTTTGTATACATATATGGGTATGACGGGTTCCAGTCTTTTCCTTGTACAGTTGTATATTCTAATAGAGGTCTATAGACAATTATGTATAGTTGGATAGTATGTGGCCTTGTCAGCTTCTAGTTTTGGATGTACAGGTTTTTATAGTAGCCTTGTCGACTCGCCATACCGTATTCTGCACGTATATGTATATATTTCTTTTGGACATATTTTCCTCACGCATGTTATTCTCGTAATTCAGTAGATGTTATTCATGTTCATATACTAGTCGCATGCTTAAGGGTGTTTGATAGGAAGTACTCGGGCACCCATCGCGGCCCATCGGTTTGGATCGTGACAAAAGTCGTATCAGAGTAGTTCCGTCCTAGGGTTGTCTACAGACCGTATCTAGTAGAGTCTTGTTTTTGGGTGTGATGTGCACCACATTTATAGAGAAGAGGCTACGGGACATATAGGATGTTATCCACCCTTCTTATCTTCGATCGTGCGTACGATATAAGAATTCATGCTCCTAACAATATGTTATATTTTCAGCAATGACTCCAAAGACTACAGTCGCCTAGAAGGGCAAGTTCGTGACTAGTGAGACTACTAGTCGAGTGCCACGAATTACCAAGGCTCGAGGAAATTCTCATAGTGAGATTCTATCTGAGACTTCACATACCCCTCCCTCTCCAGAAGAGCTCTGAGGGGCACTAGCTCCAGTGCCCGCCCCTATACATCCAGGTCCTCAACCAGATGCATCGTGTCAGGGATGAGAGATTCCATCCAGCTATTAACTCGATTAGTATCCGCACTGGCTCGGCATCAGGAAGTAGGTATTGGTCATGCAGATAGGTCTGTGAATGCGAGGGTTCATGATTTCATTAATTTGGACCCTCCGGTATTCACTGGGGCAGATTCAAACGAATACCCTCATGTATTTATCGATAGAATGTAGAGGACTTTGAGGGTAATGAAGGCCACTACGACTGAGTCAGTTGAGCTAGCTTTCTATAGACTTCAGGATGTTATAGTTCATTCGTACGAGTCTTGGCAGTTGTAGACCGTTGAGGATGCCCCTCGGGCAGTATGGCAGGAGTTTACATAAGATTTTCTTCATCATTATCTGCAACCAGAGCTTAGACGGGCCAGAGTTGATAGGTTCTTGACCCTTCGGCAGGGTAACATGAGTGTTCTGGAGTACAGTCTTCAGTTTGATTCGTTGGCTATGTATGCTCCCACTATTGTATCTAAGATGGAGGATCGGGTTCACCGGTTTGTGAGGGGGTTAGAGCCGCACTTGCTTAGCGATTGTCTGTTGGTCTCACTTCAGCCAGACATTGATATTTCTCGCATTCAGGTGGCTCAGGATGTATAGGAATGTAAACAGAAGCAAAGGGCCGATCGTGAGCATGATAGGGGCGAGAATAAGAGAGCGAGATATTTGGGTCCTTCTGGTAAGTTTCGAGGTGGTCAGAGACAATAATACCTGAGGTATCCAGCCAACCATCGGCTAGCTCACCCTCTCAGTTAGCCGGTAAGAGATTTGATCGTGATTATATTCAGGGCCTGGTCATAATTCTAAGGTCTCAAGTTCTCAGTATAGGGGTGATCCAAGTCGGATGAGACCGCCCTTGCCGCGGTGTTCTTAGTGTGGTAAGCAGCATGCCGAGAAATGCCGCATGGGGTTGGGTGTTTGTTATACTTGTGGTTATCCGGGCCACGTTATGAAGGATTTTCCGACAAGAGGTGATGCAAGCATATCTCAGCCAGCGGGATCTGTAGTTGGTTCGTCGCCATCAGTGCGCCCCCTGGGGAAGGTTCACAAGCACCAATCGGTCGTGGTAGAGGCAAAGGCAGAGTGTCTAGATTGAGTGATCCTCAAAACCGCATTTATGTGTTAGCAGGCCGATAGGATCAGGATTCATCACTTGATGTTGTTACATGTATATTATTAGTCTCCTCATATGATGTATGTGCACTGATTGACCCAGGTTCCACCTTATCATATGTTACTCCATTGGTTGCTAGTAAGTTTGGAATAAAACCTGAATTGGTTAAACCTTTTGAGGTGTCCACACCTGTTGGGGACTCAGTGATAGCTAGGCGAGTAAATCGAGATTGTATAATAGTAGTTCATAGTTGATATACAGTAGCAGGCCTAATCGAGTTAGATATGGTAGAATTTGATGTTATAATGGGTATGGATTTGTTGGCTTCTTGTCATGCCAACGTTGATTGTCGATCAAAGATGGTCCTATTCCAAATTCCAGGGATTCTGTTTTGGAGTGGAAAGGTAATATGGCGTCGCCGAGAGGTAGATTTATTTCCTATCTCATGGCAAGGAAGATTATCAGAAAGGGCTATATTTATCACTTAATTCGGGTTCATGATGTGAAAGTAGAGTCACCAATCATTCAATCTATCCCTGTGGTTAATGAGTTTCTCGATGTTATCCCCGATGCATTTCCGGGCTTCTTCCAGAGCAAGAAATTGAGTTTGTTGTTGACCTACTACCAAATACTCAACCTATATCTATTACTCCCTGTAGAATGTCCCCCGCAGAGCTAAAAGATTTGAAGTAACAACTAAAGAACTTGCTTGAAAAAGGATTTATCAAACCTAGTACATCACCGTGGGGAGCACCTGTGTTATTTGTGAGGAAGAAAGATGGTTCCTTGCGGATGTGAATTGATAATAGACACTTGAATAAGGTGACGATCAAGAATAAGTACCCTTTCCTGAGGATTGATGATTTATTTGATCGGTTGGAAGGTGCCAAGTGTTTCTCAAAAATAGACATGAGGTTAAGATACCATCAGGCAAGGGTTAAGGAGAAGTATATTTCAAAAACAGCATTCAGGACTAGACATAGGCACTTTGAGTTTCGTGTTATGTCATTCGGTTTGACTAATGCCCCAGCAGTATTCATGGATTTGATGAACTGTGTGTTCAAACCCTTTCTAGATTTGTTCGTGATTGTATTTATCAATGACATGTTGGTTTATTCTCGTTCAGATAATGAGCAGGCAAATCATATGCGTACTGTGCTTAAGCTTCTATAGAAAGGGAAGGTGTATGCACAAATTCTCTAAATGTGAATTCTGGTTGAACTCTGTAGCTTTCCGTGGGAATATTATTTTGGGTGAGGGTATATGGGTTGATACACAAAAGATTGAGGCAATAAAGACTTGACCTAGACCTACGACACTGGCAGAGGTTCGTAGCTTTCTCGGTTTGGCAGGTTATTACAGGAGATTTGTAGAGGGATTTTATTCTCTTTCGGTGCCATTAAAGTTGACTTAGAAGGGAGCTAAGTTTCAGTGAATTGATGCTTGCGAACGGAGTTTCCAGGCATTGAAGGATAGACTAACTTCAGCACCGGTTCTAACACTCCCAGAGGGAACCGATGGTTATGTTATCTATTGTGACGCTTCGGGCGTTAGATTGGGTTGTGTACTGATGCAGCATGGTAAGGTTATAGCTTATGCTTCTAGACAACTAAGAAAGCACGAAAAGAATTACCTGACCCGCGATTTAGAGTTAGCCGCAATGATTCATGCACTAAAGATGTGGAGGCACTACTTGTATGGCATTCATGTTGATATCTATACGGATCATAAGAGCCTCCAGTATATCTTCAAGCAAAAGGAATTGAATTTGCGTCAAAGGAGATGGTTGGAGCTACTTAAAGACTATGACATTGATATTTTATACCATCCGGGGAAGGCGAATGTGGTAGCTGATGCCCTCAACCGTAGATCTATAGGTAGCCTTTCATATTTATAGCCAGAGAAGAGGGGAGATTCATCATCTAGCCAGTCTCGGAGTTCGATTATTGGATTTAGGTGATACCGAAATTACTATTCGGGACACGGCAACATCCTCTTTAGTAACTAAAAGTTAAGGAACTCCAATACAAGGATCATGTGTTAACTCATTATAAGGATACAACCCCTCATAAATAGAAGACACTATTTGAGATTATAAAAGATAGGTTCCTAAGATATCGAGGACGATTATGTGTCCCTAATGTTGCAGGACTGCATCGGCAGGTCATGGGAAAAACTCACTATTCTCGTTATTCCATTCATCCAGGAGCAACAAAGATGTATCATGATATCAGGGAAATATATTGGTGGGAATGAATGAAAAAGGATATAGCAGAGTTTGTTGCGCAGTGACCTAACTGTCAGCAGGTCGACATTGAGCATCAAAAACCTGGTGGGTTATTGCAGACTATGGAGATTCAGACTTGGAAGTGGGAAGTAATCAATATGGATTTCATCATAGGCTTACCTCGTACCCAATGTAAGTTATATTCTATATGGGTGATTGTTGATAGACTTACAAAATCAGCCCATTTTCTGCCTGTTAGGACTACATATTCTGCAGAGGATTATGCAAGGTTTACATTAAGGAGATAGTACGACTGCATGGTGTCCCTATAACTATTATCTCGGATAGAGGAGCTCAGTTTGAAGCTAATTTCGGGAGGTCTTTCCAAAAAGAATGGGGACTCAAGTAAGTCTTAGTACAACATTTCATCCCCAGACAGACGGACAGGCTAAACGTACTATTCAGACACTTGAGGATATGTTAGGTTTGTGGGATAGACTTCAAAGGTAGTTGGGATGATCATCTGCCACTTATTGAGTTCGCGTATAATTATAGCTATCATTCCAGTATTCAAATGGTTCCATATGAAGCTCTTTACGGACGGAAGTGTAGGTCCCCTATAGGGTGGTTCGATGATGGAGAAACTAAGTTAGTAGGACCAGAATTGATACAACATGCAATCGAGAAAATTAAAGCTTATACAGGAAAGGATATTAGCAGCTCAAAGTCGTCAGAAGTCTTACGCGGATAATCGTCGACGAGACTTGGATTTTCAGGTTGATGATTGGGTATTCCTAAAAGTATCATCGATGAAAGGCGTTATGAGGTTCGGAAAGAAAGGAGAACTTATCCCTCGGTACATTGGACCATATAAGATCATACGTAAGGTAGGCCAGGTAGCATATGAGTAAGACTTGTCTTCTGACTTGGAATTTGTACATCCAGTCTTTCATGTGTCTATGCTCCGTGAATGTATCGGAGATCCTTCCAGAGTTGTGTCAGTTAACGATGTCCAGGTCGTAGAACAACTATCATATGAGGAAACTCCTATTGCTATACTAGACACACAAGTTCGGAGATTGAGGACTAAAGACGTAGCTTCGGTAAAAGTAATTTGGAGAAACAATAATGTGGAAGAAATGACTTGGGAAGTCGACGAAGACATGATGTCTAGATATCCTCACTTATTTCCTCTTCTAAAGAAGAATCTGAGTGAGACATCACAGCCTTAAGGTACGTGTATGGATTCTTTTGCTAGTTATTATTATTGGTCGTGTAAGGACATCATCGTTATTGATGCTGGTGAACCTATGTGACAATGAATTATTGGGTTTTCTACAGAAAAGGTTGACAGTAATACTGTTACACAGGCGACCCTGCCAAATTTTATATAGATCCTTGTCACGACCGGAAATCCCACCTTCGGCCATGATTGCGTCTAACGTTGAACCCGCTAGACAAGCCAACGTTTGAACTAGATGAAATTCATTAACAACTAACACGGATAAGATAACTAAGGCATCGATGGTCAACAATATGAAGGTTAACAAATAGCCAAAAATAACATAGCAATTTCGAAATAAAACCCATATACAAATCCCAGAACTGGTGTCACATACTCACGAACAGTATAAGAGATTACTAAAACAAAGGTCTAAAAATAAGTACATAGGACTGTCTTTGAACTACCAGATAAGACAGAGCTGGAAGTGAAGAGTAGAAGGTGAAGCCAAGGCCCACGAACGTCTGTGGGTCTACCTCGATGTCTCCTGTATGAACTGATGGGATGCTCCGACTGTCAGTGACCACCGGGTCTGGCTGCGTAGTTTGCACAACATAAATAAGTGCAGGTGTAGCATCAGTACAACCGACCCCATATACTGAGTAAGTGTCGAGCCTAACTTCGGCGAAGTAGTGACGAGGCTAGGACCGACAACAATATATGTACCTGTGCAATTCTATATAATAACAGGAAAATATAGACGAAAATAAGCAAGTAAGACAGATACGGGGAGAACATGCTGGGGGTAAAAGGGGCAACAAAATGCTAGCACGGTAGAACAGGGTAATAACTGAAATGTAAAAGTAAAAGCAGGAATTTAACTTCTCAAAACAGATAATGAACAGCAAAAGGCATGGCATGTCCCCTCGTGCATAATCTCACGATCACTCGGCACGGAATGTCCCCTCGTGCGTATATAGCAACACTCGGCACAGAATGTCCCCTCGTGCAATAAATACTCAATGATCAACACGGCATGTCCCCTCGTGTGATAAATAACAAAAAATCGGCACGGCATGTCCCCTCGTGCGATAAATAATAAACGATCAACACGGCATGTCCCCTCGTGTGATAAATAACAAACAATCAGCACG
>ML288838.1:0-40714 GCA_005239495.1 Nicotiana undulata
ATGCGAGGCAACTGCAGATGACACTGAAGATTAGCATGTTGCAGAAACGATAAGGATCTTGAGGCAAGACTTAGCGTTGAAATCGAGATAAAATAGCAAACAACTTGGTTCCGGTAACAAAGCTTCTGAAGACAGCAATAAGAATATTGTTAGACATAAATAAAGTATCATTTAGCTTGGAATAATGTGTAGAATAAGTTTGTCAGAAAATTTGTGTCTTATAACGGCTGTTGAAGTCACTATTTATAGCTATACCTAGGGAACAAGGTCCCAGGATCAAGTCCATCTTAAATGACAATAATGGGGCCATTGATTAATATGTAACGGCGGGTAATGAATGCCAAAGTTCTCTGTAACTGACGTGTATTCAATACTGATGAATATTCTTCATTGAATGTCATCTGGTGGAAAATATTAATTTTTTCTTGTTAACAACGTTCCCTTCGGTGTCTGCTCGATGCCAACCGAATATGTTCTCCCCGGTCTTGGTTTCCATTCGCTTCGTCTTCTGTCCCCGGTTCCACGTGTCACTCTATCATTCGAGTATTTAATGTGAACTGATTTTACCTATATAATATTATCTGTCAGTTAACCCATTTTTTATCCGTATTAAATATGGGTTAAGTCGGATAATTTATCCGTTGTTTTATTACACGTTTTTGACGCATCCCATATCATATCCGACCTGCCCGTTTTCCACCCCTAAGATTAGCCAAGGAATGATATTCGTGTATTGGTAAAAAAGAGTCTCACACGTAAGCCGACTCTTGACGACTCAGCCATCTATGTGGACACAGGAAAACGCGATAGTTGGATGTGATTCTTTGAAGAGGTACGAAACAAAGTGTACGATTCAATAAACCCTCGAGCTCATCAGCCACGGGGAACTCGCTCTAATCAAAGACAAGGAAAAGACACGGTCAGAATGAATCCAAACAAAGTTACGGATAAATTCAGGAATCCCCAATAAATAGCCCAGACGTTATGTAACCTTTACATAACGGTTACGATTACCCTTTGTAACTCCTCATTAATATAATAATTAGTCATTAATGAGCGATGATTGCAAGAATCAAACGTTATATTAAGAAACCTCCTATATAAAGGAAGGAGAGATAACTTGTAAGGGCATCTGAACTTCGAATACAATCTACTTTGCTTTTCTATATTTCTGCAATATTGTCTATTACTCGTTTTTCTTTATTTAGTACCATTTTCTTGATTATCAGTAACTCGTGTTCATCCTTAAAATAGCTTTGGTTAAAGGATCTAATTCTTTGGTTAAACAAATTGGTTCCGTTACCGGGAAACTGATAATCTTAATTTATTTCCAATCGATATCCTTTAAACTATGTCAAACTCCAACGACAACAACAACAACCAGCAGAGGAGTGGAACCCCAGTTCCATCACCTCAAGGAACCCCTCGTGTTTCAAGGGAACCGTCCCCAGAAAGATCTGACAACAACAACAATCATAATGAGCAGACGGTAGAACAAGATCGAATAAAGCAAATGATTGCAGACTACGTAGGACAAGCTTTGCAAGAATTTTCAAGGGGATTACCAGAAGCACCTTCTGCATCACTGACACCACCTTCAAACAATACGGTCACCGGAGAAAATCCCCAGTCTGGATTGGTAAATTCGGCAAGGGGCGACACCCTTAACGAATCTCTTGAAGCAAGGCTAGGTATGACTAATAACTCTGAATTACAAATTTTACTGCTAACCATGCAAAAACAGATGAAGGAACAAAAACGATCGTATTGAGCAAATTCCTGGAGTACCGCCTATTATCAAAGGCATTGATGTTGATAGGTATTCTCAACAACCTTGGAAGCCAAGTGCAGCACCCTTGCCTATACCCAAGAAGTTTAAAATGCCTGACGTTCCCAAATATGATGGAACAACTGACCCACGTGATCATGTGACTGCTTTCACTACTGGAGTAAAAGGCAATGACTTAACAAAACAATAGATTGAATCAGTCCTTGTCAAAACATTTGGGGAAACACTCACCAAAGGAGCCCTAACCTGGTATTCTCTTCTCCCCGAAAATTCTATTAACTCTTTTGCTGAGCTTGCAGATTCATTTATAAAAGCACACTCTGGTGCGCAAAAGGTTGAGAAAAGAATGGAAGACATATTCAAAATAAAGCAAGGAGACACGGAACTACTCCATGAATTTGTAGATAGGCTCCAACGGGAAAGAATGCAATTACCCAGGGTGCCTGATAATTGGGCAGCCATGGCATTTTCAAGCAACCTAAACGATAAAAGCTCAGAAGCCACGAGACGATTTATGGAAAGTCTAAGAGAATTCCCCGCTACAACATGGAATGATGTATATAACAGGTATAGTACTAAACTCATAATAGAAGAAGATATCATTGCTCGTTCAAGAGATGAAGATCATTCTAGATCTAGACGTCCTGAATCAGAGAGAAGATCAGGTAAAAACAGGTATGATCCTTACTTAGGACCCTCGGGACGTGATACTCGTCCCAGGTTTGAAAACACTAGGTCAGACTATAGACCACCAAGAAGAGACGTAGGCTCATCCTCATCTAGATCCAGAAACGATCGAGATGAATGACCTAGAGGTAATACCCGAATTGGGGATCATACCTTTAATATAAGTACTACTGAGCTTGTCTCAATATTGAGGAATATGGGGGACAAGGTTAAGTGGCCCAAAGAGATGCGATCGAACCCAAATAAAAGGAACCCAGATCACTGGTGTGAATTCCATAACAATCATGGGCACAGAACTGCAGATTGCAGATTTTTACAAGGTGAAATACAACATTTATTGAAACAGGGATATTTAACAGAATTGTTTAGAGATAAAGGTAAACAGGCATATATGAAGAACAGGCAGGAACCCCCAAAGCCTCCTTCTCCAAACCGAACCGTCAACGTGATACATGGAGGAGAGGAAGTAAACGGAATAGTTTGCCAATTAGCATCAAAGGTCACAATTACCCACGAAAAGCGGGCTCGAGAATATCCAACTGAAGATAAAATAACCTTTGACGATGCAGATTTTAGTGGACTAATGTTTCCCCATAATGATGCCCTGGTAATATCCTTACTCATTCATGACACTAAAGTTAAAAGAGTGCTAATTGATCCAGGTAGTTCAGTCAGTATCATCTTGTTAAGAATCGTGAAAGAAATGCTAATGGAAAATCAGGTGATCCCAAAGGCACGAGCCATGTCAGGGTTTGATAACTCTACGGTGATAACTAAAGGAGAAATTGAACTTAGCATTTATGCTGAGGGAGTGGTTAAAAACACTAAATTCCAAGTCATTGATACTGACATGGCTTAAATGTGATTATGGAAAGGCCTTGGATCCATGACATGAAAGCTATACCATCCACCTTACACCAGTAATCAAATTTCCCTCAAAATGGGGAATCAGACAAATTAGAGGTGATCAACTAACCTCCAAAAATATAAATTCCGTGGCACTTTATTCAAACAAATATCTCTGACCAATCAGGTATGGAAAAAACTACTAACCAAATAGGTAAGAAAGAAGTAAATATTCAAACAGGTACGGAAAGAGACACCCGTGTGAAGCAGGATTCAGTCATCATGGAAGATGCTCCAAACCATATAGATGTGGACTCTAGACCGGATGTCATTCATGAACCGGAAGAAGACGAAGACGCCAAAACAACTACGGAAAAGCTCGAAGTTATTTCATTGTTTGAACAAAAACCTGAACGGAAAGTGTATGTAGGCACGAGGCTGAGTCCCGATTGAAAAGATACGTTAATTAACTATTTAAAGGCTAATGCAGACTGTTTTGCATGGTCCCATTCAGATATGACAGGTATTTCACCAGAGGTGATGACTCACAAATTAAATGAAGATCCATCCTCCGTACCTGTTAAACAGAAAAAAAGAAAGCAAGGACCATTCAAGAACCAAGTGATTGACGAAGAAGTTCAAAAACTCTTGAAAATTGGTTCAATACGGGAGGTAAAGTACCCTAACTGGTTAGCTAACACTGTGGTGGTACCTAAAAAGAATGGCAAATAGAGGGTATGTGTAGATTATACTGATTTAAATAAAGCATGCCCCAAAGATTCATTCCCATTGCCACATATAGATCAAATGATTGATGCCACTGCAGGTCATGAGTTATTAAGCTTTCTAGATGCATATTCTGGTTATAATCAGATTAAAATGGATCCCTCAGATGAGGAAACAACTTCCTTCATTATGAACAGGGGGACTTACTGTTATAATGTTATGCCTTTTGGCTTGAAAAATGCTGGAGCCACCTATCAAAGGTTAGTGACTAAAATGTTCCAAGAACATCTAGGAAAAATGATGGAAGTTTATATTGATGATATGTTGGTAAAATCAACACAAGCGGAAGACCATTTCCAGCATCTCTCTACTACTTTTGATATTTTACGTAGCTATAATATGAAGTTAAATCCAGAAAAATACGCTTTTGGAGTACAATCAGGTAAATTTTTGGGTTTCCTTGTATCGAATAGAGGAATAGAGGTAAATCCCGCTCAAATTAAAGCTATAGAAGAAATACCTGCTATTTTGACAAATAAAAAAGAAGTTCAAAGACTAACAGGGAGAATAGCAGCTTTGGGAAGATTTATTTCTAAATCTTCCGAAAAACGTTTTAAATTCTTTTCAGTTCTTAAAAAGCAGAATCAGTTCGAATGGACTGAAGAATGTCAACAAGCCCTCAAGAATCTGAAGATTTATCTATCAAAACCACCGCTGCTATCAAAGACAAAAGAATGGGAAAGATTGTACATCTACCTGGCTGTTTCAGAAATTGTTGTAAGTGCAGTACTGGTAAGAGAAGAAAAAGGTAAGCAATCTCCTATCTATTATTTAAGTAAAACTTTGTTAGATACTAAAACTAGGTATCCACATCTAGAGAAGTTAGCCTTGGCTTTAATAATGGCATCCAGAAAATTACGTCCTTATTTTCAATGTCATCCAATCACTGTCGTGACTTCATATCCTTTAAGGAATATATTACATAAGCAAGAACTATCAGGAAGGTTAGACAAATGAGCCATAGAATTAAGCAAGCATGAAATAATATATCAGCCTAGAACATCAATTAAGTCTCAAATATTAGCTGATTTTGTTGCTGACTTTAGCAACAGTATTACCCCTGAGGTAGAAAAAGAGTTACAACTCTGTAACAGAGTTAATCCAGGTCTATGGACCCTATTTACGGATGGCTCTTCCAATATAAAAGGTGCCGGTCTAGGCATAGTCTTAATATCACCCACGGGGGAAAAGACACGACAAGCTATTAAATGTTATCCTATAACTAACAATGAAGCAGAGTACGAAGCTATCATTGCAGGCCTAGAACTGGCACGAGAACTATCAATTGAGCAGATGGTAATCAATAGTGATTCCCAATTGGTGATAAATCAAATGCAGGGGACTTACATCGCTCGAGAAACTCGGATGCAACAATATCTAGGAAAGGCGCGAGAACTTGTAAGACAGTTCAAAACATGGAAGGTAATACAAATACCTAGAGAGGAAAATGCAGAAGCAAACGTATTAGCAAATCTCGCAGTAGTTACAGAAGTAACAAATAAAGACAACACAATTGTCGTCCATCTCTTCCATTCAGAAATCGACCAAGACAGAATGAGGTAACTTTCAACAATTTAACTTGGGATTGAAGAAACGAAATTCTCAATTTTTTGCAGAATGGTACTGTACCTGAAGACAAGAAAGCAGCCCAAGCACTTCGCCGCAAAGTTGCACGATACTGTATCATTTGCAATACATTATATCGCAAAATGTTTGGAGGGCCCCTAGCTAAATGCCTCAAACCTAGTCAAACAGAGTTCGTGATAAGAGAAGTCCATGAAGGACACTGTGGAAATCATTCAGTAGCAAGATCCTTGGTAAAAACCCTAATCAAAGCCCAGTATTATTGGCCTAAGATGGAAGAGGATGCCGAAAACTTCGTATCCAAATGCGATAGGTGCTAGAGGTTCTCCAATAATATGCATAGACCAGCAAAATTGTTGCATCCAATCATATCACCATGGCCCTTCATGAAATGGGGAATGGATATAGTGGGACCTCTTCTCCCAGCCAAAGGACAGGCTCTCAAATCACAGAATTCTTTGAAAGCTGGAAAATTAAACGGATTACCTTGACGCCATATCATCCCGTGGCTAATGGACAAGCTGAGTCAACGAATAAAATCATCATCAACAATATAAAGAAGCAGTTAGATAAAGCCAAAGGGAATTGTCCTGATGAATTACCAGCGGTATTATGGGCATATAGAACAACATCAAAAACGACTACGGGAGAAACACCCTTCGCACTTGTTTATGGCTCATAAGCGTTAATACCCATGGAAATCGGCGAACCAAGCATAAGGGTTATAACAGCTACGGAAGAAATAAATAATGATGAACTAAAAACTAATCTAGACCTGCTCGAACCACGAAGGGAAGCAGAACTAATACAGATGGCAGCTCAAAAGCAAATCATAGAGCGATACTACAACCGTAAAGCTCATCTCAGATACTTCAAGATTGGGGACTTTGAACTTAAAAAGGTCTTTCAATCAACAAAAGAGGCAGGTGTAGGAAAGCTAAGTCCAAATTGGGAAGACCCTATAAAGTCCGAGGCATAGTTGGGAAGGGCATCTATGAGTTGGAAGCCATGGACGACAGAGTTCTACCAACAAACTGGAACGCCATCCACTTGAAGAAGTACTACTTATAAGGAAAAGAAGTATCCCCGGTCAGGTATCACAAGTTCGATTTTATTTTGAACATCTAAAATTTTGCTAACTTTTTTAGATGATAGGCATAAAGCTAACCCATCACTAGATGATGATATTAGACCTGCAAAGACGCGAGGAAATAACATAATTTCCGGTCTGGGGTTACACTTTCTGATGGACGTTTTAAAGGGTTAAGAAGTCATCATCTAAAAAACTATATACCTTCGAGTCCCACACGTTTTTCCTTTTCAGGGAAAGGACCATAAAGAAGGAATAATCAAGTGCTCAAGATTTCATTCTTCAAAGCTCAAACACTTGGGGGACTATACAATATGGAAAGCTAAGACGAAGAAAAGAAGACTATTGAAAGTCAAAGCTCGATCCTGAAGATCCGTTTACCCAGCAAGTCAAGTAATACGAGCAAAATTGAAAGAACTGAAGACTCCGGCATAAGACTCCAGTATAAAGCCTGAAATTCAAAAACCTTTGAACCATGGTCAGGTTAAAAGGTAAAGTATTAGCTACGAGGAAGAAATGTACATCTTTATACTAATTCAAAACTGTTGTCACAAAAACAGTTAGGGGTAAAAGATCATCATCAGTGTACTCATTCAAAAACTGTTATGATTAAAATAGATACAAAATCTTTGTACTCATATAGAAAACTGTTATCAAATAAAACAGTTACGGATGAAAGATCAAAATCCTTGTATTTGTTCAGAAAATTGTTATCAAATAAAACAGTTACGGATAAGAAAGCATTTCCCTGATACTTATTAAAAAAATGTTTCCAACAAAAACAGTTGCGGATAAAAAACCCAATTTTTATAAAAACTGTTACTAATGAAAAACAGTTGCTTCCTTGTATTAACTCGAAAAAGCTGTTACCTATGAAAAACAGTTACGAAATACAAGTGTATATCAAATCTAATAAACAAAAACAGTTGCAACATGAGTCTTAGACGATAATCGTAAACACATGTAAAATGTCGTGGAAGTTCAAACAAAATACTTCCCTTAGAAGCATTTCTAAATATGTGAAAATTTCCTATCACTCTATTGCATTACTATGAAGTTGAGACGTCTTCTTCATTAAACATCAATCAAAAAAGGGACCTATCTCATAAATAAAGCCTATCATAAACAAAGGCTTATATTTTCTACAAACACCGTGCCTACTATAAAAAGGTTCGAGTAATTTTAGCATTTTCATGCAAACGTTTAGAGGTAAAACCAAAAACCTCAAAAAGCAAGACATGCAAAAGACTTAAGAGTAAAACAGAAGCTCGAAACAAAAAAGTCATAATGTGCATTCATATCAAAAAGAGCGGCTAAGTAAGAACTAAGTACTAATTAGTACTTAGCCGCATATAATAATTACATTTTTTGTGCCCCTAAGTTGTCAGTGGGGGACTTTAAAGATCCAAATTTACCCCCGATGGAGCTGGGGGTAACCACCAATCCAATAAAAAAAAAGGAGAACCAATACTTTAATCTTCTAGTGGAGGAGGGATGACTTCTTCACTGATAGGAGGAAGGGGAGCAACTTGGGGCGAAGAAACACGAGCGGCATAAGTTTCACCATCAGATGGAGAAAGATTAAGACCTTGTTCAGTCTTTTCCATAGCCTCTTTGGTTTTAGCTATTGCAGCACTGAGGTCGAAACCTTCTTGACTCATTTCTGTCAATGTATCAAGGCGAGAATTCATATACGCCCAGCTTACATCAACAACAGCCGCTTCTTCAAGATCGTTATAGTCTTTTTCCCAAACTTGAAGCTCGGCCTTTAACCCATCCTTCTCCGCTTGAAGAGCTTCGTGGTCAGCCTTCAAAGGTACGATCGACTCCTCCAAATTTTGGACCCTATCTAATGCATGACGCAGTTCTTCTTGGGTCCGGGAGAGTGATTGTACGACCTCTCTAGAATATTCCTCCTTCTGCCCTAACAAATCCTTCAAGTTCCTGATCTCCTCCGAGGCTTGAGACAGTTGTTCAGCAAATGAGGATTCCAGGATACACTTGTCCTTATCAGCCTGGTTTGAAGAAGCCTTCTCCACCGCCAATTCTGTTGCCGTAATCCTCAGTTGTCTTTTCAAGGTATTCCTCTCTTCCTCTAAGGCGTCCATATCAATTCTTAAGCTCTCATACTGTGCCTTTAGATTACCAAAATCAGCCTGCAATTCTCTTGTCTCCTGATCTGAATTCGAGATCCTCTTCATAAGCTCGATACCAATAAGATTGATCTACAAGAAACAAATCAATTAAATATGGTAAACTATTTAGAAAAATTCATATGTGGAAGAAAAATGAATTACACCATACCTTCAAGGAGGTATGCACCACTTCATTAGCCCATGTAAGAGCTCTGTGGCTTGCTAGCTTAGTTTTCTCCGTGGGACCTATCAAAGGTTTGAGCCACACCTCAGGCTCGCCCGTTTTCTTGGAAAGACTTCCCTCAGCTGGAACCTCTATCATCACCCTCCGCATCTCCCTGCTGGAAGACCCTACTTCCCTAATGGAAGGCACGGAAGCAGGCAGCAGCAGGCACGGAGGGTTGGGGAACTGAAGAAGTCACGGGTAAAATAGCAAGCACGGAAGATTGAAGAATTGAGGAAACCGCAGGTAAAGATACGGCAGAAATCGTAATAGCTAAAGGAGCGAAAGAAACATGAGGATCCAATGAAACATCTTCTCTTAAAGAGTCGGGAAAAACGGTAGCTAAAGGAACATCATCAGAAGCAAGATCAAAACCTTCATGGAACAAGTACTCAACAGAATCATGAACAGGGGACTGTGAAATATTTTCAGAGGTTGAGGGTCTAACTGCAGTACGGAGGCAAAGTCATTGGTGTAGACTCATCGTCCAAAACCACCCGCCTTCTCCGTGACCTGTGCACCAAAGCACCCTCCTTTTCTTCTTCTACTTCACAACGGGACTCACCAACCTTCCTCTTCGAGGAAGACGAATTAACGATAATTTCTTGGGACTGGGCCAGAGACATCTTTGGAACAGACGAAGTAGACACCCCACGGGCAGAAAACCCTATCAAAAAGGAGAGGATTAAGCGAGAATAAAAGAAGGCTCGAGTAAGTAAAGAAGTAAAAAAAAAAAACTTCACTTACCGTGGGTCTTTACATGCCAACCTTAATTCCCAGCGAAGTACTTCCAAGATCTTTCTTCTAATGGAGCGACAGACAACAATTTTTCTACCCAGTCACGGATACCGGAGACATTCTCAACAGTACCCATGATTGCTAAAAAAAAAGAAGAAATAGATACGATGTTAGTGAAACATCTCAAGTCAAATAAAAGAAAAACAAATACGAACTAAAAAAGTACTTACATGCACGATTCCACTTCTCAGGGAAGGGAAGATTCTCTTCACCCACTAAACCAGCAGTGGGAACAGCGACATACCGTAGGTACCAACCTCTGCCCTTGTCGTCATCAGGGGTTACCAACACTCTCTTACTTCGAGCAACCAGAGTAAAAACCCCTTGACGAAATAGGACAGAAGAGTAAAGATGAATAAGATGGTTGAAAGTAAAAGGAACCGAGGCTAAAGAAGCTAAACTCCTAAGACACGCGACCACTTGCCACACAAGCGGACCAACTTGTCCCAAACAAATATTGAAGAAACGACATAATTCAATTATGACTAGGTCAATGGGAGGTCTAAACCCTAGTGTAAAAGGATACGTATAAATAAAAGAATAACTCGTCTTATAAGACGTTATTCTTTAATTACCGTTCGGAACATAAACAAGGAAATCAGACCTCCAAGAACACTCCCTTCGAACCAGGGAGACATGGCCCTCATTAATAAGGGTTGGATACCTCTCAACACTGTCTAAAGAAGAAGACTGGTCTACAAGAACTGGGTTTTCTCAAGTAAATACAAATTCCGCGGGAATAATTTCATCAACTCTGGGTTCACGAAGATGATCGTCTTTACTTCTGGATGAAGAACGAGAAGACCTAGCCCTAGGAGAAACTAAAGACCTAGCGGAAGGAAGAGAAATTATCTGAGAGGAAGAAGAACCTCTGAAAGGAGTGGATCCTAAACTCCTTAATCTACCGCCCCTCCGACTCCTAGTTGGAGCAAAAGAGGGTGTTAAGTTTTTCACATCTACTATTCTTTTGGGCTGATTTGATGAAGACATGTTTACAAAGGCAATGGAAAATTCTTTACAAATAAAGGAGACAAGTTATAAAATATTTCGTGGAAGTGAAGAAAGGAAGAAGTGTATTTATACTTGAAGACAACCGTCAAAAATGGAAAAAATAATTATGAAAAGTCATAATTAAAGGTGTCACTTCGGGACTGACGCATCCGCAAAAAGCCCTAAAAGGTGTCGAGTAAATGCAGAACCAATCCGAGAAGTACACGTGGTATGAGCATTAAATGGAAGTGACAAACGATGCCTATGTTCATAAAAAGAAGCAATGTTTCGAGGCAAAGCGGTGGTAAAATATTCCCGCCATAAATGAATATTCACTTACCAAATATTAATCAATAAATATATGGTAAGTGGGGGGACTATATGTATTGGTAAAAAAGAGTCTCACACGTAAGCCGACTCTTGACGACTCAACCTTCTATGTGGACACAGGAAAACGCGATAGCTGGATGTGATTCTTTGAAGAAGTACGAAACAAAGAGGCACGATTCAATAAACCCTCAAGCTCATCAGCCACAGGGAACTCGCTCTAATCAAAGACAAGGAAAAGACACGGTCAGAATGAATCCAAACAAAGTTACGGATAAATTCATGAATCCCCAATAAATAGCCTAGACGTTATGTAACCTTTACATAACGGTTACGATTACCCTTTGTAACGCCTCATTAATATAATAATTAGTCATTAATGAGTGATGATTGCAAGAATCAAATGTTATATTAAGAAACCTCTTATATAAAGGAAGGAGAGATAACGTGTAAGGGCATCTGAACTTCGAATACAATCTACTTTGCTTTTCTATATTTCTGCAATATTGTCTATTACTCGTTTTTCTTTATTTAGTACCATTTTCTTGATTATCAGTAACTCGTGTTCATCCTTAAAATAGCTTTGGTCAAAGGATCTAATTCTTTGGTTAAACAATTCGAACGACTACCGTTATTATTGGCTTTTGTTGCGTTTTGACTCGTTCTAATTAAGACTTATAGCCTGTTTGGCTAAACTTATCCTTTTTTAAAAAAAAAGAGGTATTTGAGCAAGTTGTTAGAAGGAAAAATGTTCTTTTGGATAGAAATAACAAATATTTTTTAGAAGCTAAAAAAATAAATTCTCCTCAAAAGCAAAAGCAAAAACTATTTTTAGTTTTTCCCTTGGTAAAAATATCATTAATATGAAATTATATATACTAAAATAACCTTATTTAATTTAACCTCATTTTTAGATATTCTAAACGTAATTTTCCTAATGTGTCTATATATATATATATATATATATATATATATATATATATATATGGTAGGTATCTAATATATGACGACTTTTAGGGTGAATATATTTATATTTGTAGAAATGCTTTTAATTCATATTTAACTTACATAAAAATAAAAAACATTAATTATATTCTTTCATAATAAATATATAAAACTGTTTATCTACTTAAATAATGTTAACAATTAAATAAAAAATTTCACATCGTTTGTCGTAATCTAACACTTAAAATTACTTTTTGAAAAGTCTGGCCAAACACGAATTGGTGTTCGAAAGCGCTCTTTAAATTGATTAGCCACACACTAATTACTTTTTATCCAAAAAATACTTTTTCAAAAATATACTTTTAAAAAAAAAGTACTTTTCAAAATACGCCACTTTTAACAGCTTGGTCAAACATAATATTATTCCTGTGCTCTTCGCTAATTAAGGAATCTTTTACTGAAGAAATATTTTTAGAAACATATACTCTGACATGGGCGGCTTTCCAACCATGCCCCAAGACCCCTTGGGCGCGCCCTGTGGCGCCTGGCAAGACTCCGAACGCCTAACGCCACGGACGGCCCCGTGGTCTAGGCTGCGCCAAGTGACAAGCGCGCATGTGCCTCTATCGCCGCAACGATATCCCTCACCAGCGCCCAACGACAGGCAGATGCCAACAGCGCCGTGTGCGCTAACAACACCGCGCGCACAGATCTTGATGCCAAAGACAATGTTGCTGACAACGGACTTGTTTCTACCTTGTAGGAAACTAAGTCCCTTTCATTGTAAATATAGAGTAGTTTTATTCCATGTACTTCCATTATGTTTCTCTAGCCTAGTTAGGTATAGTCTTGTAACATTGATTTATTTTGTTTAAGCACTATAAGGGGGGNGGGGTGGGGGGGGGGGTGGGGGGGGGGGGGGGGATCAAGCAATCAAACAATTCTCGGTACCGGTGTTTGTCCCCATCGACACCACGTTGCCTTTCTGTAATAACTTTCATTAATGCAATCAAGATTTCTTTCATTTCCCATTTTTGATCTTGACATTGATTTTCCCGTACAACACTGACAATCTCGTCTAGTGTACGGAGGGGACCTCAGTTGGTGGACAACAACTGCAATGACATCATTTGTTACCCTTACGTCTACCTTTCAAGGAATCTCAGGAAGGCGTCGCGTAATAGTTGGTATCAGAGCCTAGGCTCGACATCGGACGAGGGAACACATTTCTATTACCACAATTTCTGACCATCGTGAATCATGAGGACCATATTGAGGCCCTTGAAGAGACGGTTAACGTATTACGACTCATCGTGGATACGGTGCCTGAACTAAGAACCAGTCTAGTGCAAAGGTTGGACAACCTGGACCGCAGAATGCTCCAAGTCGAAGCTGACATAGAAAACATCAGTCGCGACTCTGAAGGAGACCGACAAATGACAGCCACAGAGGCAGCCGAATACTTTGGTAAATTTGAGGGCCTCCAAAAGAAGCGTGCCGAGGATTTAGCCTACAGGGCACTAGAGGCAGACATGGTGACTGACATGCAACAAACTATAGACAACTTGACATGCCAGCCCTAGGCCAAACGAGTATTTTACAGAGAGCCTACAAGGAATTCCATTAAGAAACCCGGGTATTATTTCGCGTCGTTCCATATACGAGCCTTGAAATTTGTCAATAGTGACATAGTCACACTACTCCAATTAAAAAAAATGAAATAAAATAAATGAATATTATGTGAAAAATTGTCCTCTAAAAAAGGAAATTTTAATGAATTGATCATAAATTCTGAGATTTAAAAATATTTTTGCCTTCGAAAGAAGATAAAGAAGATATTAATCGTAGAGAAAACGAAAGTTTCACAATAAACGCAAATACCTCTGATATCATTTGAGAATACAAACTCTCAATGTTGTCAATGCTGCTTTTCAAGGCCTTCTTCGAGGAGGTGGAAACCAAATCGGGGGTGTTGTGAACCTCGCCTCCGCGGCACAAAAACTAAAACTTCTTGATTTAAACCCATACAGTGGAGCTCAGAATGCTAAAAAGGTGGAAAACTTCATCTTCGACATCGAGCAACACTTTGATGCTGTGGGAGGCTTAGAAGAAGCTAAGAAGGTAGCAACTGCTGCCATGTATCTTCAGGGAGATGCTAAAATTTGGTGGCGGGTGAAGTACGAAGCCATCAGGGCCATTGAGGATGCTCTGGAGACATGGGCAAAACTGAAGACAGCCACACACCTACAGTTCTTCCCCGAAAATGTTGAGTACAATTTAAGGAGAAAACTACGGGAGCTCAGCCAAACCAAATCAGTGCGGGATTACGTGCGAGAATTCTCCGTGCTCATGCTGAAAATACATAACATGGGGGACAAAGATAAACTCTTCACATTCTTGGACGGGTTATAACCTTATACCCGTATGGAGCTGCAAATACAAAGGGTAGATACCCTACCCAAGGCAATCCAAAAAGCGGAATGCCTTAGGGACTATCAAATGGAAACTCGAAAGGATAAGCCCCAACCGCTTGTCCGAGCTGGATACAAAGGGGGCCAGCCTTGCAATGGTGGCCCTAGCAGAAATGGGGGAGATCGGAGTGCAACCAAATCTAAGGCTCCTTCCCCAGGAAGCAATAGTGTTGTGTCAAACAACAATGATAGGGGGAGAAAGCCCCCTTCAGGATGTCGTCATTGCGGTGGGCCACATTCGAATAATAAATGCCCACATGCACAGATGAACGCCCATCAAGCTTTTGATTATGGAACGGAGGACAACGATGATGTAGACCAGACCGAACCAGTAGGTGCCTTCAATGCAATTGTTTGCTCTATTTCTGATGCATTAGCGGGAACCACTGTTGGTATCCGTAAGAAGAAGGAGCCTTCCCAACCACTAAGAAAGGGAAAAATAAGTCGGATGAGAGGACTCCTCTTAAACAAGAAAGGACCTTAATATTCGTTGAGATGAAGGTAAATGGCAAGCCCATTCGGGCGATGATAGACATGGGTGCTACCTACAACTACTTGGCCTCGACTCAGGTGGAGTGCCTTGGTATAGTTGTAGGAAAGGGAAGATGTCGTGTCAAGGCTATCAACTCACCTCCTCAGCCAGTGGGTTGAATAGCCAAAGAAGTATCAGTGAAGCTTGGTCCTTATGAAGGAAAATTCAACTTGCGCATGGTGATCATAGATGACTTCGAGTTGATAGTTGGGTTGAAATTCTTGAGGCAAACCAATACCATGTCGTACCGTATGCAAACATGCTACTGATGATGGGAGTAAACGGGGCCAAGCCCTGCATTATCCTGTGCATGCCCATAAAGATCGCTACTGAGAACATCTCGGCCTTGCAGTTGAAGAAGGGAGTCAAAATACATGAACCTACATTCCTGGCTACCCTATGCATTGAAGATGTAGAACGCTCCCCGAGTCTCATTCCTACACCCGTGAAGGAGCTACTACTGGAGTTTGAAGACGTCATGCCACAGGATATGCCAAAGCGACTCCCACATAGGCGCACTGTGGACCATGAGATTGAGTTGGTGTCGGGTGCGAAGCCTTCCGCCCGGACGCCTTATAGAATGTCACAACCTGAACTCACCGAGCTTCGGAGACAGTTGACGGAAATGCTAGACACAGGGATCATTGTGCCCTCCAAGTCCCCATATGGGTCCCCTGTGTTATTCCAAAAGAAACATGATGGTAGTCTACGACTCTGTGTAGATTATCGTGCTCTAAAAAAAATCACAATGAAGAACAAGTACCCTATTCCACTCATGGCAAACTTGTTCGATAGATTGGGTGGTGTGACGACGTTCACAAAAATAGACCGGAAGACAGGGTATTGGCAAGTTCGCATTGCTGAGGGTGATGAACAAAAGATGACCTATGTGACAAGATATGAGTCGTTCAACTTCGTGGTTATGCCGTTCGGCTTGACTAACGCTCTAGCCACATTTTGCACCCTGATGAACCAAGTCTTACGAGAATACATTGACGAATTTGTGGTGGTCTACTTGGATGACATTGTGGTTTATGGCCAAACACTAGAAGAACACTTGTAGCACTTGCGGAAGGTCCTAGCCCGATTGCGGGAGCACCAATTATTAGCGAAGCTATCCAAGTACTCCTTTGCTAAAAAATATATTAACTACCTTGGACATGTCGTTGAGGAAGGGCGGATCAAGATGGACAAACAAAAGGTTCAAGCTATCACAGATTGGCTGCCGCCCAAGGATATCCACGCCTTGAGGGCGTTCCTTGGCCCAAGAAATTTCTATCGACGATTTGTGAAATATTACTCCCTCATCGCAGTTCCATTGACAGAACTCCTCAAGAAGGTCACGCCTTGGGATAGGGGACCCAGGCGAGCGGAGGCCTTCAACGTATTAAAAGCAGTTATGTTTAGTAGACCCATCTTCTCCCTCCATGATTTGACCAAGCCATTCGAGGTGCAAATGGATGCTTCCGACTATGCTCTTGGCGGAGTCTCACTACAAGAAGGGTATCATGTAGCGTACGAGAGCCGGAAGTTGAAGGATGCAGAGTGGCGCTATGCCGCCCACGAGAAAGAATTATTGGTTTTCGTTCATTGCTTATGCCTTTGGAGGCACTATCTGCAGGAACCCCGTTCGTGGTCAAGACAGAAAACATAGTTGTTAGCCATTTCATGACCCACCCGAAGCTGAATGGCCGAGAGGCCCGGTGGTAGGAATTCCTAGCGGATTTCACTTCCACCTGGAGCATCATTGTGCCTACTCGCCGCCCTAAGAGGGATCAAAGTATCCACCATCATAAAAGACCAGATACAAGATCTACTCGTCAAGGATCCTGTTGCACAGTATTTGGTTGATCTGGTAGGATAGCGCAAAACTCGCCATTTCTACATGGAAGATGGTTTCCTGAAAGTGAAAGGGAACTGACTTTTTGTTCCTAAATGAGGAGATTTGCAAAGGACTCTTCTGGCGGAATGTCATGATATTTTGTGGGTCGGCCATCCCGGTGAAGAACACACCATGGCATTACTTTGCTGTGCATATTACTGGCCTCAAAATGGCCGATGACACTTTCCTTGTCTAGTATGCCAGAAGGATTAGTCAGACCGCTTGACATAAGCGGGACTCTTAGAACCACTAGCTTTCCCAAAGAGACCTTGGGAAAGTGTTTCCGTGGATTTCATCACCGGATTGCTCAAGGTCGGAGATTTCACAACTATATTTGTTGTGGTGGATCGGTTTTCCAAGTATGCCACCTTTATAAAAATCCCACAATATATATCAACAGAAAATACAGCTCGACTCTTCTTCTCTCATGTCTCCAAATATTGGGGCCTGCCCAAAGACATCGTTAGTGATTGCGATTCACGTTTCACTAGCAACTTTTGGACCCAACTATTTAAGTGCCTCAGATCAAAATTGAGTCATTGCTTAAGTTTTTATCTGCAATCTGATGGACAGACGGAGCGGTTCAATGGTATCTTGGAGGAATATCTCCTCCACTTTGTAACCGGATCGCAGAAGAATTGGGTAAAGCTTCTGGATGCTGCTCAACTGTGTTTCAATTCACAAAAGACCTCTAGTACAAACAGAAGCGCTTTTGAAATTGTTACCAGACAACAACTGCTACTCTCACACACGGTGAACACACCAAACATGTCAAAATCTCCTCAAGCTGCTAGCTTCTCAAAAGAATGGAAGCAAAATTTGGAGATAGTGCGGAGCTATCTTATCAAAGACAAAAAGCGGATGAAGAGGTATGATGATCAAAACAGTCGCTTTGTTGAATACCACGTAGGAGATGAAGTGATGGTCAAAATCCCAAAGCGGTACTTGTTTGTGGACCATTATTGCAAAAATATATTGGACCCTTGTCTATTGAAAGGCGCATTGGGAAAGTTGCATACCAGATACCCCAGCTTGGTGGAAAATCCATCTTGTCTTCCATGTCAGTCTTCTGAAACCTTTCGGGGAAGATACAAAGGATCCTTCATGGATCCAACTCACAATACCCAGTATTCGAGGCCCCAATTAAACCGGAAAAAGGCGTGTTGAAGTTATTCTTGATGATCATGCCTTAGGGAAGGATCACCAAGAGTTCTTGGTGAAATGGCAGGGTTGTGATGCAGAGGAGAATACTTGGGAGAGGGGGAAAAAACCTCAAAGCCTACAAGAACCTAATTGATGATTATCTTGCAAGTAAGATGTCGAGGACGTCGCCAACTCAGGTGGGGGAGAATGTCATGGGCGGCTTTCCAGCCACGCCTTATGATTCCTTGGGCGCGCCCCGTGGCGTCCTGGCAAGCCTCCGAATGCCTAGCTCCACGGACGTCTTTGTGGTCTTGGTTGCGCCAAATGACAAGCGCGCATGTGTCTCAGTCGCCCCACCTATATCCCTCGCCAGCGCCCAGCCGCAGGCAGATGCCAACAGCGCCACGCGCGCTGATCGTGATGCCAAAGACAAGGTTGCTGACAACAGACCTGTTTCTACCTTGTAGAAAACTAAGTCTTTTTCACGGTAAATATAGAGTAGTTTTATTCCATGTACTTCCATTATGTTTCTCTAGCTTAGTTAGGTCTAGTCTTGTAGCTTTGGTTTATTTCTCTAAGCACTATTAGGGGGGATCAAGCAATCAAACTTTCTAGCAAACAAACAATTCTCTGTACTGGTGTCTCTCCCCCTGGACACCGCGTTGCCTTTCTGTAATAGCTTTCATTAATACAATCAAGCTTTCTTTTAATTCTCATATATGTTCTCTCAATTGCTCTTGACATTTTTTCCCGTACGGCACTGACAATCTCGTCTAGCGTACGGAAAGAACCCCAGTTGGCGGACAGTAACTGCACTGACATTAATTGCTTAGCCTTTATGTCGCCCTTCCAACGAATCTCAAAAAAGCGCCTCATAACAACGCATATACTTTCTTATTAAACGTCTTTCCAGAAGAGTCATAAACTCCAAATCTCCAGCCAACCGTTTACTAGACTATGAAAGTTTCAAGTCCGATCCTTTTCTCGAGTTTTTTGCTGGGAGCGAAATTTTAAATATTTATGGACCACCTTTTAAGACTCCAATAATAGCATCATTCTTGTAAACAAGTAATAGTTGTAAAGTATTATTTTAGAATATAATCTTAAATGCACCAACAGTTAAAGCCAGTCATTTATGACTTAACATATAGCTCAACCTAGTAATAAAGTTGCAATAGTCTACCTTCTGCTTCCAAAATCCATATATCAATTTTAGGTCTACTGCATGCAATAATTTCCATAACTAAATGGAATTTGATTGTTGGTCTAATCAGGTAGTTCATTTATATATTAGACTATGTTTCTATTTATCCTTTTATCCCCTTTATTTGGGGCACGTCAAGAGAAAGAAAAGAAAAGAAAAATAATATTATAGTCAAGTCGGAAAATATAGCAAAACACCAGAAAGCAAAAAACAAATTCTTCACTTAAGGCGATGCTTTACTTTTGTGGTAACGCATTTATATTTGAAATATTAGAAAAATGGCCTCAACAACTACCTACAAATTTATAAATGATATAATGATATTAAAATTTTAAAGCACCAAAACTTTCCATTAAATGAAAACGATTGCCAAAAATACCTATTATCACATGTAGTATTGTACGACAATGCAATTTTGTGTGGCTGAAGAGTCATTATTTAATGCAGGAGTAAAATCAATTAGTTAGAAATCAGCATCAGTTGGAAGAACAAAAAATCAGACTCATTTAACTTAGACCATCGGCAGTGACCACATTAATCCAGCGATTAATATTACAAGTACGGTAGAAAAATTAATTAAGTGCAGAACTTGGTTTATACCTATTTAAATACCAACATATCTCTTTCAATTTCAGACGTATTAACTTCCCACTAAGTCTAATAGTCAAATTCGACACCTTCACTCCTTATAGCTTAATATAAGTAATACCTCCGGCGGATCCCAAATATAAGTAGTATTTTGTCGTGATTTCTATAAATAGTTATTTCAAATTATTCGTCATTTTAGAAGTTAAAGATAAAATTAATTACTTTTTCTATTTTACCTTTAGTAGTAGTAATTATTTTTAAATATGGAGATGACACATAAATAGAGTAAATGTTCAACGAAGAAAAATTATATTTATAAATAAAAGCAAAATAGTTAAAACCTCTTTTAATTAATCTTTCTAAAGAGACGGGCAAGAGAGAAACATGACAAATAATTTGAGATACAAAGAGTAATAATATGAATTTTCTTTAAAAAAAATTAACGATTTAGAAAAATAAGAAGCCATTTATCACTTGTTTTTTTATATCTACCAATTGTGCTGTTCAAGTTAGTGGAGTGTTAATTACATGAGATATTTATGGAGAGATGAAGAGTAAATATTCTTATGATTAAGGCTGGATGTACACACACAAAAAAAAAAACTGATAATATGAAGGTAGTAATTTCTTTTTCGGTTTTAGGGTCGTGAGTAATTTATAAATCTTATAGGAGTCAATGCCTTTAAAGGAGCAACGACACGTTAAATTGACGGTCAATTTTGCATAGAGATGAAAAAAAAGCATGTGTGAAGTGAAGAAAGTCATGTGATTTTAGGGTTATTGCATGTGTTTTTTCAACCCCTTAAAACCGCAGCAAGACATGTTAGCTGTCTTGCGTGCATACTTTCTTACTCTATGTTCGATATTTGACTATTTTCTGCTCATGTTTTGTTTGTATATTATTAAGTTCTTGAAAAGTAAAGAAAATAGAAGAAGAAAAAGGTACTATATGGTTTGATGTAGTCGTAACCAAAGTTTTACTTGTGGTTGGTGTTGTTATTTAATGAAAACACAAAGGCTTGTGATTGGTATAGATCATGTTACATAGTCATGGGCCATTTTGACGGAATATTGAGTGGCCATGCTCTCCTAGTTTGTGTATGTCTGGGTAGAAGATGTTTTTTTTTCCCGGTTAAACGATGTTGATCTTTTTGTTCTCTTGTTCATTTAGTTTTTCTTTTCCCATCTTTTTCCTTTTTTTATTCAATAAATAAATAATGTTAAAGTGCATAACTTACCTTGTTTCCGTGGATATGTCCGGTTATATTGCTAAAACTAATTTGCGCATATTCGGCAAACTTATGGATTGATACGGTTTGAATAGAACATACCAACTCATTCATAGATGCATGTGAGTCAGAATTTTAAATTCATGAGTTCTACATTTTAAAATAACGATTTTAAGTGTAAATAATTGAATTATAAATGTAATATTTATATATATATATATATATATATATAATGAACTTTTTAATGCTAATATACTATTTGAGCAAAAGTACTAAGTTCGGTCAAACCGTCATACAGACTTCTAGCTCCACCCTTGCATAAATATAATCCTGTAAACAACAACAACAACAACAACAACAATTCGGCAAAATCCCAAAAGTGGGGTCTGGAGATGTAATCATGTCAGTGGACAATTTTACCCAATGATAAATGATGAAAAGTGCATATTCTTTTTAGTATATTTACATATTAATTCTTGTGTGAGTCGCGGGAGATTACATGGTTTGTGAAGTGAAATATGCTCATTATGTGTTTCTTATGTGTAGGAACGAGTTTGGATGATAAATGATCAAAAAATAACAATACGACAAAAAAAGAAGAATGGAAATAATTGGGAGCTCGTCCAATTTCGTGCGTGGAATGACAACGGACACGAAAAGGGAGAAAAACGAAGGCACAAAACAATGAAGCGAAGCGAAGGCACGGATCGTTTCGCGAACTGGAAAATTGTAAAAGTTGCATCCGCGTCTATGGTCGCGCGCTGCGCGAAGGCAAACGCGCTCTCCAGCTTCTCCCATCCGAAGTTGGATTAAAAAAATCCGCCCTTCATCAACCCTAAGTGATATAAATACGTTCTAAAACACAAATTTTAGGGGAGGAGACACTACTTTAGGGTTACACAACACCTTTGGAGGCAAGAACACTCTTGGAGCAAGGAGAAGGATTCAACTCCACGTTTTTCCCTCTTTCTTCCTCTATTTTTATTATTGGTTATGAATTCTAGTATTGTAGTTTTGTATACTATTATGAATAGCCAATTTGTTATCTAGGATTTTTGTGGAAACTTTTGGAGGATGAATTCTTGTTAAGTTTGAATATAATTTATCTTTTGAATTTATTTACGTGTTGAACTACGTGCTTATGTTTGTTGATTGAATGACCATCAATCGAATGTGCCTATTTATTATGTATTGCATGGGAAATGGTGCATATTTAGGTAGTTGTTGAACAACGTCACTCCTAATGTATATGAGTAATCAATATGGCAGGTTTAAAGCTTGGTTAGGAATAACAAATCCTTGACGTGATCATAGTGAGCGATAAGATTGTGCCAGCTAGCGTAGTTTGGGAGAATATGTCTAGTAAATTGTTGTAGTTGCTAGGGAGAGAATTACGACATCTGACGTGCTCACGATCAGTAGAGAATAATTAGGCAAAATGTTAGGAGACGTAGGTGGAAGGATTCCAACAATTGGAAAAATCATAACTCTAGACCTTCTAATCTTGTCTCCAACCCTTACAATCTTTAGTTGTTAATTCACTCCTTTAATTTGTTAGTTAATTAGTTAGACATAAGAATATTTATATTTATAACTTAGAAATTGTTCGAACTTGTATTCTTGGTGATAGTGAACAATTGTAGCTAAACCTTATCTCTCTATGGGATTCGACTCCGGACTTTTAGACCTAGTTATATTTGCAGCGACGACTTATCCTTTTTAGGACTAGAGTTGGGCATGATCAAATTTTAGCGCCGTTACCGGGAAACTAACGGTGTATCTGTAGGTGTACATATTGCTTGGTTTCAAGTTTGAACTTTTATTTTGTTTTCTAGTATTTGACTTTTTTTTACTTGGTAATTTAAGAAACATGGAATCTTTGAATTTTGAGAGTTTTGATGTTGGTAATTCTACTTTTTATCCTCCTTATGCATATTGTGGAGGAAACAACCCATGAAATAATTATCAAAATATTTTCTAGAGCGAGTTATGTGCACCAATTGAATCTTATGTGTGGAATATGTGTGATATGTGTGGTGGTCACGATGGTCACTTTCATGATTGTGCTTATATTTCTTATCTTCCCCAACCACTTACTATGGTGCTTCTACTTTTAATTGTGAGGTTAACAGGAACAAAGAACCCGAGGATGACAACCTGAAAAAGATCATGGATATGTTAAGGTACCTTGTGGAAAACCATGATGAGACACGATTTGTAACACCCTGTACATTCGGATTAGGTATGAATAGGTTAAATAAGTATTAATTTGATATATTAGACATATGAATTCCTATCGGGATGAGTATAGGTGAAAATAGTTGTTTCAAAATCAAGATGGAAAGTGAGGTGCATAAGATTCGACAAAATCGACTAAGTTTACAGAAGGTCCATCTTCCAGCAGGTTTTGGTAAATCTGTGTAAGGAATTTGAGAAAACGCAAAACACAAACATTGTAGGCCTATGAAGTATCTTTCCAACAATATATTGTGGAGACCAAACGAAGCTTTGTGCAAAAGTTTATGCGCATTTTACAGAACAGTGCGCAACCACCGTGCCCGGACTGCGACCACGGTCGTGAGGCAGTGTTCCTGCTATTTACCGTGGTCGAGACCGCGGTCAGGTCTACAGGGGCGCGGTGGAGGACTTGGAGAGTCATTCTTTAAGCCCTATGTCGTCCCCCACAGCCCCAAAACATAAAAACTTGCTCTAGAAAGGAAAATATCAAAAACCCAACTCCTTAAGGGTCCTTCCACTACCCAAGGTAAGTTCTAACGGTGATTCTAGGTTAATTTTAGTTTCCCAACATCTTATTAACATGGTTAAATTCTCATATCATTAGCTATTCGATTGGGACATCATTGTTGAGAGAAGGAATCCTAGAACTCGAATTCAAGGGGATTGAACTTCAAAAAGGTAATGTCTCCACCCTCTAATTGATTCTAACATTGGATTAATGATTATAAACTCTAGTTCCTGAGATATGTGCTGATGGGTTTGATAGAAAAGAATGAACGGTTATATGTTTGGGTTGTTGATTGCTGATTATTGGTTAAGGGTGTTGTTTACCTTATGGGTGATGAAGAATGATGTTGATTATAACCATTTGAGACTTTAGCATTTATGTAGGAGCAAGAGAATGGTTTATTGGGTGTAGAAACACCATTAATGAGGGTTATAAAGCTTTATACTCACCAAATGTTTGATAACATGCCTAAGGGACCAAAATGTGAGTATTATTGCTAATATGAAATCCCTTTGACTTGTATTGATATAGATAAAAGTTGAAAGGGTTGTCAAACATTGTATTACGCTCAAGAGTAGGAAGTTAAGGTATGTGAGGCTAACTCTCTATGTTTGGGAATGTTAATAATTCTCCCTACACTATGTTCTTTTACAATGTTACTAATTGCCTCAGAAATATAGTTAAGCCTAGTTCTTTGAATAGTTGCAGAACTTCTATTATCTAGCTTCGTTACTCGTTCATGACTTTCATTCTGAACATTGTGAAATCAATGCGTAATCAATATAGACTTGGGTTTGATTCCCATGAGTCTCAATCTAGATTACTCAGCATGTCATAAACAGTTGAAGTTTCAATTTTCATAATCAGTTCATGAATACATGTCTCAGTCTAGCTCTATTCAGCATTCAAGTATCATGTAACTAAGTATGGTTCAGTATTTCAGTATCATATATTTCAGTATGATTCTCAGTTCCTGAATGTTGAACACTTGTATTTGGGCCTGAGGGCGTAGTTTATATGCTTTATGCATACTTGTGCATGAGGCTGTAGTTTATGCTTTATGCATGTTTGGCCTGAGGCCGCAGTTTATGCTTTATGCATTTTTAGAACTGAGGTCGCAGTTATGTATACGTATACTTGGGCCCGAGGCCGCAGTTTGTGCACATATATATATTGGGCTTGAGGCCGCAGTTTAATATTTAGATAAATAGGTTGTTCATCATTCAGAAGAGAGAGTATTCATATCCTTACTTCCTTTCAGTTCAATTATTAGTTACCATTTTAGTTATATGTTATCATATCAGATATCAGTTATCAGTTCAGTTATCAGTTATCAGTTAAGTTATCATTTCAGTTTCATTTTCAATAGTTATCATTTCAGTTATCAATTATTAATTCTCAGTTATCTGCTTAGTTTCAGTTTCAGTATTTATAATTCTTTCTTTCAGTTGCTTTACATACCAGTGCAATTCAAATGTATCGACGTCCCTTTTTTCCCAGGGAAGATTCCGAGCGCTAGGATTCTCGTACCAGCTAATTGGTGATCCCTAGTTCTGTCGGGGCAATATCGTTACCTTACAGTATTCAGTATTTTCAGACAATCAGTGTTTTCAGTTAGGGGTGGGCATCGGTCGGCTCGGTTCGGTTATGAATATTATCGATTTAGCCTATCGGTTACCGGTTTACAAATATGGTAAACCGATAAACAAACCGATAAGATATTAGTTATCAGCTAATAGGTTATCGATCATTATCGGTTCGGTTATCAGTTTACCCGATAAGATAACTCAATCTAGAGTTAAGCAAAAAAGAGAAGAATTCACATATAGTATACTACCCAATTCTGCGTTCTAGCCACAACTAATATTTGAAGCATATTTCATTATGATAAATTCATGACCCGTGCAATCTCAAAAATAGATACTACAATTCCACAATCATTCCATCTCCAATTCACTGGAAATATTAGTTAACAAGAACATAAATTACAACTTTTTAGTTTCCTGCCAAACCATAATCAAGAGATCAATGTCATTTTTCAGAGTCCAATTGTAGTAAGAGCAACAAGAGTATTAGTAATTCAACAGTTGTCCAAACGCAACTGAAATAGTGTTAATTCTTCAACAACAGTTGTCCATATACATTAATAACAATACAAAATAGTAGCAATTTCACCTTAAAATTAACAAGTACAAACATAGTACTAAAACATGAGCACAAAATAAAGAATCGAAAACAATCAAAAATCTTATATTTTTATTATCGAACTCTACTGTAAAACTCAAAAAAAAGGAACGGAATTTGTTCTTAACAAAGAAGTAATTTTTGAATACAAACTTAAGCTAAGATTCTAAGAATGTGGTTGTACATTGAATTTTGAAGAAGAATTGGTCAAGAATTGAATCAGAGTCTGAAAGTGAACTGGAAACTTCAATCTTGAATGCGGTTGGGAAAATTGAGAGTAAAAGAGAGAATGAAGCCCTAGATGTATTTATATACTTAAGGGTAAAATATTTATTTTATTAAATCTTATTGGGTTATCAGTTAACTCGTTAACAAATTGGACAAACGGTGGACCGAAACGATAACCCAATAGCAAAAAAATACAAAACCGTTACCGAACCATTAACCTAATAACCCGATATCGATACCTCAATAAGCTTTCTTTGGTTTGGGTTATCGGTTATACTCGATATATGCCCACCCTTATTTTCAGTACTCATAGAGCCTTCATAGACTAGAGTAAAATTTAGACAGAGTCGCAGGCTTTTTATATTAAACTTTGTTGGCTATAAATATGTTTCAGAATTGTATTAGTATTTTCGCACTTTGATTTATATTATCCAGACTTTCAGTATATCATCATGTATTATTATCTTCCGCATTCAGTATGTTATGATATCACATATTAATTCAGCCAGCAGTTGGTTCACTCGGTTATATGTAGTCAAGCACTGAGTGCCGTGTTACGTCCAGGCCCAGGTTTGGGGTGTGACAAAGCTTGGTATCAGAGCACTAGGTTCAAGAATCCTAGGGAGTTTATGAAGCCGTGTCCAATGGAGTTTCCTTTATATGTGTGTGTCGGCCACTCATATAAAGGGTTAACTCCCAAGACATCCATGATTGTCTCATTTCTTTCTACTCTAGATCGTGCCATGAAGCTTAGAGCAATAGGTAACCATCTCTTCCTATCGAATTCCAAACGTATCAAATACCTAAGTATCGGGCAAGAAAAATCAAAGGTTCTAGAGAGGATGATTTCCCATTGGGTATAGTTATGGAGTACAGGTTAGTAACAAATGAGACTTGAGAGGATGTTGGGAGTGGGTTGCAATGGATAGTAGTACATATTAGAGAATAACCTTATCAGAAAGTACAAAAGCAGTTATCATGTCTTATGGTTATCAACTTACCTCAGTTACCAGTTATGCAATATTTCAATTAGCAAGTTTATGGTTATTCAGTATGCCAATTATTAGTTATTCAGTTACCAGATCTCCAATTTTTATTGTATCAAAATTCTAGTGACCGGTGAGTATACAGTGATGCCTATGGGTGCTAAAATAAAATGTAAGTTACAGTGGTTATAGCAAAATCTTCGCATGTTTTAGGGATTAAGACCCAAGACTCACTGGATGGTGCATGAAGTGATTTATCAGATGTGTATGGCAGTGTATCCGTATGTCAGACCCCACGGTGTAATAGGTTAAGAATTCAACCGCAACGGGCATAGAATTGATCATTGTAGTTTTGGATAGAAAAGAGCCTAAGGGTAAAATACCTAGGAGTCAGAAACGTTTGTTATTACCAAAGATGTGATCTCGTACAACTCATGTATATGACTAAGAAGACATGATGTACAAAATGAGAACCAAGAGCAGCCGATATTGAATTTCAAGGAATTATTTTCAGTTGTTTAGATTTATTCAAATCAGAACTAGAAAGCACTATGTTAGTGAATTTGTATAAGAAGTGGTTATTATTGTGAGATGACAGATATGACAGTTCCCCTTTAGATTATGCAACTAGGTGTTTATAGTCGGAAATAATTTTGAAGTGTATAGAAAATTTGGGGTTAGATATTCCAATTTCGTTTAAGACAGATGAACTTTCTCTAAGTGTGATCCATGTACATAGTTCAAAAAAAAGGGATAAGTATGCGACCGTAGAATAGGGTCGGATGGTGAGTGAAGTTAGAAATAACCTTATGCTTCAATTTAGTTATTCAAAACATAACATGAACGCATGACGCTAGCAGGTGGTTAGTAAAAGAATACTAAGTATGTTTGAGTAGATACAGTGAATTAGCACTTTCAGCAGAGCTAGTAGAGGTACAATTTGATTTACTTAGCAAGGTTAACTCGAGTGAGTGGATGACAATTTGAAATACCAAACGTGTGTTAGAACCCAAAGAGTTTAAGTTAAATCCGAAGTACAGTGGCAGTGGAAAAAAAATAATCAGCTAGCAATAAGAGAGCAAACTATTGAAGAATAGCCTCTAGGAATTATCGAAATGTGGTTTCTCCAAGATTGACAGTGTAAGCAGAGTTAAATTATTAAGATTGTGTATGATAGTTGTGAATACATTAGCTTTCCGTTATGTGAATAATTTAGTTTTTCAAAAAAATGAGATTTCTCAGAAGTAAGTTGGAAGATGAGTCTTCACTGACGTAAAGTGCAAAGATTTACTGAAGATAAGAAAAGTTATTTAGATATCAAAAAAAAAGAAAGGATCCGCTAGTATAAGACCTTTGGTCTAAGGGGTGATGTGAAAACCATCAGTAAGTCCAGATGGAGATTTGAAACTCGAATAGTTAGCATGGGATATGAAAAAGAAAATCAGTTCGGTAATGAGGGAAAATTGTATAATTACCACTGGGATTATGTCTAGCATGTGTAAGAAACACAAAGTGAGTAGAATGATCACCGATCTTAGGTATTGATGATAAAGTGATCACAGAAAAACTATAAAATCATGCCTATTTATGTGTTATGAGAGTAGTGTCATTGCACGGTAAAATTTAGAGTACATGTCAAAGACTTAGTTCACAATAATACTATATGTGTTTTTCATGAAGTGCTTAAGAAGATAATCAAGTGTGGGAAGTATAACTCGCGATTGAGGTAGATAAGAGAACTCTGGTGAATGAGGTTCACCAGCCAAGAGGATTTCGACTTCGGACTCCGATGATGACGGAGTTGTTGTCTAGAACAGGACTTGTTCCCCCTTAGTAGACGAAGAGAAGGAGAAACAACTTGATGATCCCTACATGTTGCAGTTGAAAGAGGAGATTCACGAGTATAATACGATGACTTTTGAATAAGGGGGAGATGATGGTACTCTGAGGTACCAAGACAGATTGTGTGTTCCAGACATAGATGGACTTAAAAAGGGAAGATCATGTTAGAAGCCCATAATTCCAGGTATTCTTTCCATTCAAGAAATCGTCTGATTGCATGGGACTCCGTTGTCCGTCATTTCACACTATGGTGCTTAGTTTAAGATGAACTTTTAGAAGTTCTTTCAGATATGACTAGGCACAAGATTTTCATCCTCAGAAAGATGGCCAGGCAGAACGCATTTTTCAAACAGTTGAGGATATGTCCTTGATGTTAAAAGTAATTGGGATGATCATATACCTCTCATTGACCTTGCTAATAATAACACCTACCATTATAGTACCAAGATGGTACCGTGCGAGACTTTGTATGGGCAAAGGTGTAGGTTGCCAATTGGTTGATTCGAAGTTGGTGAAGAGGAGTTGTTAGGACCAAATTTGGTCTATCAGACTATAGATAAAGTTAAGTTGATTCAAGAGCATTTGAAGACGACTCAGAGCCGGCAAAAGTCCTACTCGGACGTGTGACATAGAGACCTAGAGTTTCAAGTTGATGATTTGGTGTTCCTAAAAGTTTCACCTATGAAAAGCATTATGAGATTTGGGAAGAAGGGGAAGCTTAGTCCCTGCTATATTAGGCCATATAGAATCTTGCGAAGGAAAGAATTGGTCAATTAGCTTATGCGTTGGAGTTGCCATCAGAATTAATGGTGGTACAACCAGTATTTCACATGTCATGTTATAACACTCAAGTTTTGAGTACTTAGTTACTCATGTGAGTTCAGTACTCAGATACTCATGTCAGTTCAATACTCAAATACTCATGTCAATTCAATACTCAGATACTCATGTCAGTTCAATACTCAGATACTCATGTCAGTACAATACTTAGATATTCATGCCAGCTTAGTACTCTGATATTGATGTTTGTTCAATACTGAAATATTCGTGCCAGTTCAATATTCATATATCTATGTTAGTTCAGTATTCATGTATCCTTGGCAGACCAATATTCAGTCAATGCAGTAGTCATTCAGTTCAGTATCTCAAGGGTTCAGTAATCATGTATTCATTCAGCTTAGTATGCAAGTATTAACACAAGTTCATAGTTCCACCAGAACCGTTTAAGGTCCGGAGTTATCAGAAGTTATAGTCAGGACAATCATTCGAAGACGAATGATCCCAAGGGGGAGATAATGTAACACCCCGAACATTTGGATTAGGTATGGATAAGTTAAATGGGTGTCAATTTGATATATTAGACATATGAAGTCCTATCGGGATGAGTATGGGTGAAAATAGTTGTTTCAAAATCAAGATGGAAAGTGAGGTGCATAAGATTCAACAAAATCGACTAAGTTTACAGAAGGTGCGTCTTCTAGCAGGGTTTGGTAAAAATGTGTAAGGGATTTGGGAAAACGTGAAACACGTAAGTTGTAGACCTTGGAAATAGCTTTCCAACGATATATTGCGGAGCCCAAACAGAGCTCTGTGCAAAATGTTATGCGCATTTTACAGAACAATGCGCAACCACCACGACCGTAGTCGTGAGGCAGTGTTCCTGCTATTTGCCGCGATCGGGACCACGGTCAGTCCTACAGAGGCGTGGTGGCGGACTTGGGGAGTAATTCTTTAAGCCCTATTTCATCCCCCACAGACCCAAAACATAAAAACTTGCTCTAGAAAGGAAAACATCAAAAACCCAACTCCTTAAGGGTCCCTCCACCACCCAAGGTAAGTTCTAACAGTGATTCTAAGTGAATTTTAGTTTCCCAACATCTTATTAACATGGGTAAACCCTCCATATCATTATATATTCGATTGGGATATCATTGTTGAGAGAAGGAACCCTAGAACTCGAATTCAAGGGGATTGAACTTCAAAAAGGTAATGTCTCCACCCTCTAATTGATTCTAACATTGGATTAATGATTATAGACTCTAGTTCATGAGATATGTGTTGATGGGTTTGATAGAAAAGCATGAACGGTTATATGTTTTTGTTGTTAATTGTTGATTATTGGTTAAGGGTGTTGTTTACCTTATGGGTGATGAAGAATGATGTTGATTATAACCATTTGAGACTTTAGAATTTATCTAGGAGCAAGAGAATGGGTTATTGGGTGTAGAAACACCATTTATGAGGGTTATAAAGCTTTATACTCACCAAGTGTTTGATAAAATTCCTAAGAGACCAAAACATGAGTATTATTGCTAATATGGAATCCCTTTGACTTGTATTGATATAGATTAAAGTTGAAAGGGTTGGCAAACGTTGTATTACGCTCAAGAGTAGGAAATTTAAGGTATGTGAGGCTAACTCTCTATGTTTGTAAATGTTAATGATTCTCCCTATACTATGTTTCTTTTACCACGTTACTAATTGTCTCAGAAATATAGTTAAGCCTAGTTCCTTGAATAGTTGCAGAACTTCTATTCTCCAGCTTCGTAACTCGTTCATGACTTTCATTCTGAACGTTGTAAAATCAGTGCGTAATCAATAGACTTGGGTTTGATGCCTATGAGTCTCAGTCTAGATTACTCAGCATGTCATAAACAGTTGAAGTTTCAATTTTCATAATCAGTTTATGAATACATGTCCAAGTCTAACTCTATTCAACATTCAAGTATCTTGTAACTCAGTATGGTTCAATATTTCAGTATCATGTATTTCAGTTTGATTCTCAGTTCCTGAATGTTGAACACATGTATTTGGGCCTGAGGCCGTAGTTTATATGCTTTATGCATATTTCTGCCTGAGGCCGCAGTTTATGCTTTATGCACTTTTGGACCTGAGGTCGCAGTTATGTATACGTATACTTGGGCCCGAGGCCGCAGTTTGTGCATATATGTATATATTGGGCTTGAGGCCGCAATTTAATATTCAGATAAGCAGGTTGTTCATCATTCAGAAGAGGGAGTATTCATATCCTTACTTCCTTTCAGTTCAATTATTAGTTACCATTTCAGTTATACGTTATCATATCAATTACCAGTTATCAGTTATCATTTTAGTTATCAGTTATCAGTTCAACTATCATTTCATTTTCAGATTCAATAGCTATCATTTCAGTTATCAATTATTAATTCTCAGTTATCAGCTTAATTTCAGTTTCAGTATTTATAATTCTTTCTTTCAGTTGTTTTACATACCAGTACAATTCAAATGTACTGACGTCCCTTTTAGCCCAAGGCCTGCATCTCACGATGCAGATAATGATTTACAGGTTGATGATTCAGAGCGCTAGGATTCTCGCACCAGCTATTTGATGATCCCCAGTTTCTTTCGGAGCATTATCGTTACCTTACAGTCTTCAATATTTTCAGACAATCAGTATTTTCAGTACTTCATTAGAGGCTTCATAGACTAGAGTAACAGTTAGATAGAGTCGCAGGCTTTTATATTAAGCTATGTTGGCTACAAATATGTTTCTGAATTGTATTAGTATTTCCGCACTTTGATTTATATTATCCATACTTTCAGTATATCAGCATGTGTTAGTTTATCTTCCATATTCAGTATGTTATGATATCACAAGTTGATTCAGCCAGCCAGTTGGTTTGCTCGGTCACAAGTAGTCAGGCACCGAGTGACGTGTTACGTCCAGACCCAGCTTCGGCGCGTGACACAATTGTGGGTACAAAGGCAAGATGAAACTATTCGCAACTTGGAGGCTCAAGCGAGTCAATTAGTCGAAGTTTTTAATGCTCAACATGTTAATATTATAGATAGTATCCAGAAGCAGTGTGCATTAGAGATGGAAATTGAGGTGCCAATGGAGGGGTCCCAAGTAGAGAACCAACACTCTAGCCAGCTAGAATTTGAGGATGCCGATGTTGAAGAAGAAATACTATAGTAAACCAAGGACATTGAGTATACAAATTTAGTTGACTCTAGTGTGATTGGTTTTGAGGATGTATAAAATCTTGAAGTTCATGTATTTGAGCGCGTTGGACCTCATTCCAAACACTTCTCTACATTATGTTTGGACGGTGAAATTGGAATGGATCTTTACGAGCATAAAAAGGAGTCCATGGAGGAGGTAGATGAGACTTATATTTTGAAATTTTCAAGGTCGTCTAGGCAAGGTGACACTCTTTGATGGAGAGCCAAAAATTGCATGAGAATTTATTTATTTTCTGGCTCGCAAGAATTTAAACCATCCCATTAGCATAATCATAAACTTGACGCAAAACTTGGGATTCAATTCATATGCTCAAGGTGGAGGCAAAAAGTGATTTGCGTTGTGCCGCGATGTTAAATCAAGCGCTTGTTGGGAGTCAACTCAACTTTACTGCTTTCGTTATTTTATTTATTTATTATTATTGTATTATTCTTGTAGTGTTATTTTTTATTTCTCTAGTAGCATGGGAAGCAAGGCCATTGGAAGAAAGCAATAGCAAGAGAGATGGTTAGAACTAAATGTGGGATGCTCGCACAAAGAATCAAGTTTGGGAGAAGTCTGAGTACCCCATGAGCTACTAGTGCTTCGGCCTATGGCCTACCAAGGAGTTTTTTTTACCTATTTGTATTTATGGATGTGCATTGGGGATAATACACAATTTTAAGTGTGGGGTGAAGAGATTGTTTGGGTGGATTCCTATGCTAGTTGAGTTGTGTTATTTTATATATTTTGAAGAAAAAAAATTAAAAAAACATTAGGTTGAAATAATCCCTCTTGGTTTTTCTTAAGACCACGGTTCTTTTCCAAGGGATGACTCTTTGAACCGGGTAGTAGTTTATTTTAAGTAGAATTTTCAAAAAAATTTGGACTTTTCCCAACGATGGACTTCCTAAAAAGTTTTCTTGAGGGTATAAAGTCTAAAGAAAAATACAAAAAGATTTTTTTCAACTGATAATGGAATGGGAATAACTTGAGTATTTATGCTTTTTGACATGTTTTATGTTAGGGCTTAGATCTTACACTGAGTACATTCTTCTTTATTCTTGTGACTATATGCCTTGAGAGTATATGTGTTTCTTTGGACGCTTGGGCTCGTCTATTGACTCCTGTCGTTACTTCCTAGTGTTTGGATTATATTATGACTGTGCTAGCTGCTTTAACTTGTGAGTGGGGTCTGAGCCATTCTGAGTAAGTTATGTGCATTGTGTGAGGTGAGATTTTGGTTGTTCTCTTTGCCATCCCTTGTTAGTCTAGAACTTTCCCCGTATGTGAGACGAAACGAAATGATTAAGTCTTGAGAGTTTAGGAAATGATATATGCGTTTCTTTGATGTATCATTCAATCTATTTCCTACCAATGATAAAACTTATCCTTTGTTAGATCATTTGAGACTGTAAACCTTTTCTTTGGTACCCTCATTACAAGACGAATCCTTTTTGTTCTTAATGAAATCTTGTTGAACCCTTACCTCCGAAAGAACTTAAGTCGCTAGAAAAGAAAGAAAATAGGTTGGGTTGTTTTTTAGTAGTATCATAGAAAGGGAAAAAGGTGCATGTGTGAATAGAGAGAGCTACTAGCTCGAAATACCAATTTATGTAGGGTGTTGAAAAGATTTTGAACCAAAAAAATCCCTCCAATTCACTTTGATATGTGCTAGTGCTTATGTAGATGTGCTTAAGCTCAATGGGCTACGTTATTTACGGTGTCGTAGCGATATGTTGAGTGATCATGAAGAGGATGTGCTTAAAAGTTAAAGTGTGTTGTATTAAAAGTGCTTAGGAGGGTCAGCCACCATATCTATCCTACCCGTCCCTTAGCCTACATTACAACCTATAAAGTCCTACTTGATCCTAGACTTTGCGACCTTAAATTAGTAGAGACTTACATTACGGGCAAGCCTATGGTCAGAGCTTTGGGGGGGAGGGGGGGGGGGCACATGAGTTTCTTTGCGAGAGTGAGTGAATTCTTTCATTTTGTGAGTCCTTAAATTATGCTTGAATTCAAAATCGAGTGTGCGGACTGATTACCCTCTTTGTGCACGAGAAGCGAGTCACAAAGAGGAATGTAGTGGAGTCAATTTTTTAGGCTAGGATGTTAGATGAGTCACACAAATATTTTAAATAGTCTTGGCATTGGTCTAAAATAAGGAGAGTATGAAGAGTCTTTATGTCTGGTTCTAAGCATTGATAAACCATTGTCATTGGTGTGATGCTTGAGTATGTTTTGAAAGGTATTTCTTGCCTATGCGCTTAATTTTAAGTCGCTCGAGGACGAGCAAGAGTTTAAGTGTGGGGTGGTGATAAATGATGAAAAATGCACATTTCTTAGTATATTTGCATATTAACTCTTGTGTGAGTTGCGGGAGATTACATGGTTTATGAAGTGAAATACGCTCATTATGTGTTTCTTATGTGTAGGAACGAGTTTGGATGATAAATGATCAAAAAATAACAATTCGACAAAAAAGAAGAATGGAAATAATTGGGAGCTCGTCCAATTTCGTGCCTGGCATGTCAACGGACACGAAAAAAGAGAAAAACGAAGGCACAAAACAAGAAGTGAAGCAAAGGCACAGATCGCTTCGCGAACCATAAAATTGTAAAAGTTGCATCCACGTCTATGATCGCGCGTTGCGCCAAGGCAGGTGCGCCCTCCAGCTTCTCCCATTCGAAGTTGGATTGAAAAATTTCGCCCCTCATTAACCCTATGCGATATAAATATGTCCTAAAACAAAAATTTTAGGAGAGGAGACATTACTTTAGAGTTACACAACACCTTTGGAGGCAAGAACATTCTTCGAGCAAGGAGAAGGATTTAACACCACGTTTTCCCTCTTTCTTACTCTATTTCTATTATTGGTTATGAATTCTAGTATTGTAGTTTTGCATACTATTATGAATAGCTAATATTTTATCTATGATTTTGGTGGAACCTTTTGGAGGATGAATTCTTGTTAAGTTTGAATATAATTTAGCTTTTGAATTTATTTACGTGTTCAACTACGTACTTATTTTTGTTGATTGAATGACCATCAATCGAATGTGCCTATTTATTATGTATTGCTTGGGAAATGGTACATATTTAAGTAGTTGTTGAACAATGTCACCTAACATATATGAGAAATCAATACGACGAGTTTAAAGGTGGGTTTAGGCCTAACAAATCCTTGATGTGGTCATAGTGAGGGATAAGATTGTGCCGACTAGCGTAGTTCGGGAGAATACGTCTAGTAAATTGTTGTAGTTTCTCGGGAGAGAATTACGACACCTGAAGTGCTCACGAACATTAGAGAATAATTAGGCGAAATTGTAGGAGACGTAGGGGGAAGGATTCCGACAATTGGGAAAATCGTAACTCTAGACCTCCTTATCTTGTCTCCAACCCTTAGAATCTTTAGTTGTTAATTCACTCCTTTAATTTGTTATTTAATTAGTCAGACATAAGAATCTTTATATTTATAACTTAGAAATTGTTCGAACTTGTCTTCTGGGTGATAATGAACAGTTGTAGCTAAATCTTAGTTCTCTGTGGAATTTGACGCCGACTTTTTAGACCAGATTATATTTGCAGCGACCGCTTATCCTTTTTAGGACTAGAGGTGGGCGCAGAGGCGAAGCCACCCTTTCAGTTGACCACCCTTCACTGAAATATTGCGAAAAATTACACTGTGTATATAAGTAAAATATTGATTTTACATGTATAAAATATATATTGAACACTCTTTGTCGAGATTTTTTTTTTAGTTCTTTCAAGTTTGAACATCCTTGGAAACATTTCTGGCTTCACCACTGAGCGGGCGTGATCACCCATCAAGCTAAGTGTTCTAAAACATATAAGAAAAAGATTCAAAAATTATTCATCAGATTTTTTCTCGTTTTAAAGATTTTTTTTGGGGTTCCCTTCAATAAGGGTTATTAAACAGGATAGCAACCCCTGTATTTGCTTATATAGCACGTGTTACTTTTGAGATAGTACGTGTAAACTGAATATGGAGAGCAGGCCAAAGCCAAATTAAGGATTGATCAGCTTCCTCAACAAGAAAGTCGAGGACGAGTAACTAAAGGTGGTGGTTGAAAGCTAGACAGTTATTGCTCATTATATGCCTCTCTCTAACAAGAGTCTTCAACAAATACTAGTACAAGTTATAAGTACAAATTACTCCTTTTGTTCGGTGCATCTGAATTTACAGTAGCATTAAAGTGCAAAATTCTGTATTAATCAAGGAATTTGTTAAATCATTTAGGCATAAATTTTTTATTTTAGGGTTTGTTGCATTGCAACGAAATACAAGGTTTGCCTCCAATTCGTTGCATTTCGGAATTTATGATTGGAGAGTAATGGGATGAAAGTCACATAATTCAGACGACGTAAACTTTTGTCTTCTCATCAACCATGGAAACAACTTCTCTTTAATAGTCATGGACCACATCCATTTTCTCATTTATTAGATCCATCTTCCTCCTCAACTGTACCTAATTAATTTTTTTTTAATTCAATTTTTATCAAGATCATATAACAAACAACTCAATGCACGAAATATCTCATGATTATGCAGGATTGCACCTCAAAGAAGTGAGATGTAGGCATCCTATTCTAAAGCGAACATCAGTGACTGATTTCACAGCTCGAACTCTTGACCTATAAGTCACATAGAGATGACTTTATCGTTGTCAGGCTCCCTTTTAAATTGGAGGCTCAATATCATCCCTTCAATCAATGGCTTAGAAAATTTCGGCGTAAAAAATATATTTTATAAAAATTAATACCCTCCCCGTCTCAATTTAGATGATGTAGTTTGATTTGGCATAATATGTGGCCTAAAATCATAAGGGGCAAAGCTTTACGGGGTGATGATATTTGTGTGTCTATCAAAAGCTTCTTATTAAGACTAAGGTGGGTAAAATGAAAAATTCAGAATTGAATTATTTCTAAATATAAAAATATGTCATTCTTTTTGTAACACACAAATAAAGAAAGTAGAGTATTTAAATAGAAACAGATGGAGCAGTAAGTAGTAAAATGGTTTACTAGTTATAGCTACCGGCCAACTGCATTAAATCTCATTTTACTCTAAGTACACTAACACACTAACTAACACACAAAATGCCATTTTTGAATGACCTCAAAACATTAAATAAACTGACCTCACATTGGTTGGAGTTCAAATATCTTATTTTCATTTAATATAAAAGTGTGCCCGCCCAAGTCAATAATCATCCCCTGTAGCCAAATTCCTAGAAATCAAAACACCACTCTTTTCCTGCATGGTTTCCTTTAATTAATTAACGCATTTAATCCAGCAATATTTTAAAAACCATTTAAATATATACACTAGATTTGAATATATCCAAAATCCAATACTGAGATCTTAGCTTCAAATCCTTTTTTTTTTCCTTCTCTTCTACTTCATCCTCTATAGATCTCCAGATCTTGAAGCGAAGTGCCAAGAGAGTGAGGTAAAAGTAAAGAAGAGAAAAGAAAATGGTGAATGGTGGTAGCCATCATCCAGCAGATTTTCTTCTAATCAAACAAGATGACAAATTCTTCTCAAGACTTTTGTCTAAGGAAAATACAGCAAAAGGTGAGTCTTCTTTTAGGTATTATTACTGTGGTGGCTCTTCTGGTTCAATTCCATTTGTTTGGGAATCTCAACCTGGTACTCCTAAACATAAATTTTCAGACACTTCTCTTCCTCCTCTTACTCCTCCACCTTCTTATCAAACAAATGCCCACTTGAAATCTTTGCAAAAACAATCAAAACCTAATTTTTTCCTCTCAATTTTCCCCAAGATTTCCTCTAAAAGAATCACTTTTTCACCTCCACTTACTTCCCCTTCTGTTTCATCATCTTGTTCGTCGTCGTTTTCGATGTCTTCCATTCCAATCACTGCTTATAATTCCAACACAAGGAAGTACCGTTCGAGATCAGAAATTGAGGAGTATGATCATGACAAGCTGCAGATCCCTACTTCACCAACTTCAACGCTCTGTTTTGGCTGTGGAATGGGAAATTCGAAGCGTTTTCGAGTCAATTACCCGGTGAAGAAGAATGTGAAGAAGGCGTTTTCGTCCTTTGTTGGCAATGGTGCAGCTTCTTGAAGATGATATATTATGTTTGAAACATGGTGTTCATCTTGTACATCAGTTTTAGATACTTAGTTTATTTTAAACTGTGAAGTGTGCTGCGATTTCCCTGTTTTTAAATTATTTGCTAATAATCGTGGAACCGAAGTTATGTCGACATGTTTTTGTTTTCCTTTTGGTTTGGTATCATGATAAAAGCTTGATGCTATTGTCTTTGGAACTGGTGTTAATCCATTTAGTTAAAGTGTGAATTGTCTTATCTTACTTTTTACATTTATTATGTTCTACTTAGGATGTACAGCATAGAGTTTGCAATAATAATACTATCAGTTTTCATTTTAACATTGTGCAAATGGGTGAAACTGAAACTCAATCACAAAAATGAGTAAACTCAACATTTAGCGCTTTCGTATGGATGAGTAAATACCACATTCTAATTTTTCCTCGCAGGAGGTTTCAGCCATATTTTTGGATGAAAATGGTCAAAATTTATATAACTAAGATATTGTTGCTAATTCTTATGTGCATACTATTAATTTTTTTTGAAGTTAGAAGAGGAAATATGCACGAAGTATACTCTGTAGATCTAATAAAAATCGAACCACATTCAATTTAGGGCCTACTTGAATTATTGAAAGATCATAAATATATAGATCCACATTCATTTATGTCGCTGTTAAGAAGTTGCTGTAGCTTAAATGGTCCTGCACGTATGGTTTGCATGCAGAGAAATAAAGTCACTGACTCAATGCATCCTTTTCAAAGTTTCTTTAGAGATGAGTGCCCCCGTAAATGTGTTGTTACAGTACTGAGAATTTTAAGAACTTTGTTGATAACACAATGAAGAAGACACTGGTGTCCTTTAATTTGTTGGTCACTTGAAGATGGCGTTGATTGCGAAATCAAAAGAGTGACAAAGCAAACGATACTTAAGTGTACTAAAATCTCTTCTGTGTCAATTCTGAATAAAATGATATTATAGTTTACTCTTTGGTCCATCGCCATGAAAAGGTAAACACAGTCCAAAGGTAATAAGGTCGCTGGGCCGTTGGCACAACTTACAACTAGAAGAGTCATTCTCGCAGAAAATTACACTAGATGGACTTTTTCAATAACATTCTTTTGTATTTTAATCTCATTAAAAAACGTTTTGAGAAAATAGCCTTGCGCCAAAATATTAAAGGGTGATCCTAAATCCTGACAATAGTATATATCAGGAATTCTGACAATTAATGAAATTTTTAACCACCATGCTAAAAAATTCTAGTGATCAGTCAGAATTTATGGCAAAATCGTTACGATCACCATAACTTGACGTTAAGGATCAAATCAAATATGAAATTCTGGCGTGAAGTACAAGAGGGGGGGGGGGGGGGGGGGAATTTTAAATTT
>ML288838.1:40836-73172 GCA_005239495.1 Nicotiana undulata
GGGGGGGGGGGGTGTGAATTGTAAATTTTCTTTTCTTTTACCGAATAGTCGACTAATTTTCTTTCTAGTCGACTGGATTCTTGATATGGGATGTAAACAAGATATAGAAAAGTAAATGGCACAAGATAATTATACTGGTTCGGATTTGTGATGACCCCATAGGTTATTTAGAGTTTTAGAACCTAATTCCGTATTTCGAAGCCTCTAGCAGCTTCTTTAAGCGTTCCTCGATTTGCAAGCGCAGTCCAGGTATTTTTCCAAAAAGGCTTTTTATGTTAAAACTGATAAAATGTGAAATTTGCCTTAAATTCATTTGAGTTGACTTCGGTCAACATTTTGAGCAAACGGGCCCGGATTTGTGTTTTGCCAGTCCCGGTGGGTCCGTATCGTTATTTAGGACTTAAGTGTATGCTCGGAATCGAATTCAGAGGTCCCCAACTCGAGTTATTGATTTTTGTCGAAAATTAAAAGTTTAAAAGTTTAATGATTTTAAAGAATTGATCGATATTTGAATTTGTTGATATCAGGTCCGTATTTTGGTTCCGGAACCCGCTATAGGTTCATTACTATATTTATGACATGCTTGTCAAACTTGGTGAGAAACAGAGTTGATTTGACGTGATTCGGACGCCCGGTTGTGTAAATAGAAGTTTTAAAGTTTCTTGAAGATTCCATTTGATTTTGGTCTTCGATTCATAGTTCTAGGCGTTATTTCAGTGTTATGATCGAGCGCGCGAGTTCGTATGAGGTTTTTCGACTTGTGTGCATAGTTGGTTTGGAGCCCCGAGGGCTCGGGTGAGTTTCGGATAGTCGACGAAAGGTTTTAGACTTAGAAAATCTAGTGTTTTCCCCAGCTCAGCAGTCATCTGGGTGGGTTTTTCTTCTACGCGATGCGAGGCAACAGTTGCGAACGCGGAGCATTAGGGACCCTACTCAACGCGAACGTGGTCAGTCACACGCGAACACGTAGTGTATTGAGGTGGGGGATGGGAGAGCAGGGGTTGTTCTACGTGAACGCCAGCCCATGCTCGCGAACGCGATGGCCAGGGGGGACAGACCATCGGGAACACGTGCATCACCTCGCGAACGTGTCAGCCACTGAGGCTTTGATCTTCACGAACGCGTCAGGTTTCACGCGAATGCGATGAACACCTGACGCCTAGTGTTAAAAACAGAACCAACTCAGGATTTTTGCCATTCTTTCAAAATTTCAAAGCTAGAAACTCCTAAAGGCGATTCTCCCATGAGTTTTTCTTCCCCAATTTGTTGGTAAGTAATCCTAACATACTTTCTTTCAATTACCCTTTACATTTCATAAGTTTTCAACTTAAAACCTAGTGTTTTCATGGTGGAAATTGGGGGTTTGGGTAGAATTAAGGATTTTTGTAACATTGGAATTTAGAACCCAAATTAAGGTCAGATTTCGAAACAAATTATATAACCGAGCTCGGGGGTGAATGGGTAAATGGATTTTGGTCCGAACCTCGGGTTTTGACCAAGCAGGCCCGTGGTCGATTTTTGACTTTTTGGGGCAAAGTTTGAAAATTCTATAATTTGCGTTGTAATCGGTTCCTTTAGCAATATTTGATATTATTTAGTCAATTGGGGTTAGATACGATTGGATTGGCGGCGGTTTCTAGAGGAAAAGCCTTGGTAGAGATTTGAATTGGTCCTTGGAGCGAGGTAAGTGCCATGGTTAACCTTGACTTGAGGAATTAGGACTTGTTTGCCTATTTGCTTCGTGTTTAGATGTTTGGTACAACGTATATGTGAGGTGACGAGTACTTATGCGTTGTTATTGGGTAAAAGCATGTGGTGAAACTGATTTTCTTACAATTTATTTCCTTCTTTGATCATGATATTCCTGCTTAGTCTAGTTAATTATTAAATTGTTCGTTCTTCACACATTTACTAGCTATTTGAGATATTTAAGTTCTGTTTTTCCGAAGTTTAGCATGGTATTGCTGAAATACTGTTGATATGAGGCATGTTCTTGTTTATTCTGTCTCCCTGTTATTTATGTTCACTGCTACATGGTAAGGGAGAGTGATAATGCACAAAGGGTGATGCCCTGCCATATTGTGAGTGTTAATACACGAAGGGAGATGCCGTGCCATTTTATGAGAGTTAATGCACGAAAGGTGATGTCATGTTGAATCTATTGATTTATACAGTGAGTGAGAGTAAAAGCATGAAGGGTGATGTCGTGCAGTATCATCATTTCATTGAGAGGTTGAGAGAAAAAACACGAAGGGTGATGCCGTACAGTTTTCTTCAATGTGCTTAATTGTTCTTACTGGTTAAAGGCATATTGACTGTTCTGTTTATCATTTCTGTTGTATCTCTCGTATCTTGTATCCTCTTTATCATGTCCCCTTCCCAATGGTACATGATTAGCTTTTATCTGTTGTTATCTTGTACATATGTTATTATCTGCACAGGTTTATCATGAGAGTATCGTGTCATAGCCTCGTCACTACTTTGTCCAGGTTAGGCTCGACACTTACGAGTACATGGGGTTGGTTGTACTCATACTACGGTATGCACTTCTTGTCCATATTTTTGTACCGACCCTAGATGTCTGTGAGATGAGGTAGATCTATTGACGTCCGCAGACCTTGGAGTCCCCTTCTAGTTTCCCTATTTTATTGTTTCCTTTCATTCAGAACAATTGTATTTCTTTCAGACTTTGTTTGTAGAAACTCTTAGAGACTTGTGACTTGTGACTCCAGATCCGAATTGCAGTAGATATTACGGGCACTTATGTTATTCCGCATTTCATTTTTAGCTTGTATTTGGTTTAATTAGTTTGTTATTAAAATTAACTTAACGGTTTGTAAAGACCTGTAAAATTCTATGTCTAAAATAAAATTTTCCAGAATTGTGCTGTTATGCGACGCACCATGCGATCGCATAACGTGTATGCGGACTGCATAATGGTCGCATACCTGGACATGCTACTGTCCAGATTGAGGACAACTATGCGGCCCAGAATGCGATCACATTTTGGGTATGCGGACCGCATAGTGGTCGCATACCTGGACATGCTACTGTCCAGATTGAGGACAACTATGCGGCCCAGAATGCGATCACATTTTGGGTATGCGGACCGCATAGTTGTCGCATTCTTGCCCCATGATTTTTGCGAAGGAGGTTATGCGACGCACTATGCAATCGCATAACAGGTATGCGGACCGCATAGTGGTCGCATACCTGGACAAATTATTTTCCAATTTTGGCCCATTTGAGGGCCAACTATGCGACAGGAATGCGGACCGCATAGCAGGAATGCGATCACATTCCTGACCGCATTTCATTGTCGGGGCTCCTAATTTTTAATTTTTAAAACCCGACCCCCTGTTCAATAAAACACACCTCCCCTTCATTTTTAAAAATTTTCTGAACAAAATAGAGAGAGGGGAGAGAGGGTTCCTGAGAGAGAAAGCTTCTTCTTCATCAATTTGTTTTTTCCAAAATCACTCAGGCTTGGGAATTTCGAGTAATCTTCTTCTTCTTCATTCTAACAGGTAAGTCCCCACCAAATTTCCCTGAAATTTTCAGATTTTTGGTTAATAGTAGAACTCCCCTAAATGGGTTCTTGAAGATAAAAGTGAAGAACCTTGCATGCATGTTCACTTATTGTTACAATCTAGTAAAGGGAAGTGGGTTAGAGTAATTATTCACAAAGAAGGGGTTGGTAATCTGAGGGGTCTCATAGCATTCGATAAATGTCTAGGCGAGTTCGTATTGTGTTCATGATTCCCGATTCTAAGATGAATGTGTTACATTATGAATTAGATTGACGTTGCTTGACGGTCCGGTGATTTGGGAATAGGAATTAGAAGGGAACTTCGACTCCAGGTATGTATGGCTAACTTTAACCTTTGTAGAATCCTATTGTTGGTGTCCGAGCATACGATATGTGTACTTTGTTTGAGAATATGTGAATTGACTGTCCATTTGTGTTGAGGCATAATACTTCACTCCCTGAATTTCTTGTTGGCTACTATGCTGGTTGAGATTGTGAAAAGTGGTTTGTTGTGCCTATCTTATTATGTGCAAAGCTCGTAAATGCTCGAGGGTATCGATATGAAAGTATGTGTTAATGAATGAAAGAATGTTAATGTGCCCAAGTGTGGGAATGTATATAATGGCTAAAAATCGTGCGTGGTAAGTAATGAAAAAGGGTATTGTGAAATGATGTAATTGAGTTGAACGATTATGGCAACACCGTGTACATGAATTACTGCTTGGTGAGAATCATTGTGCCTTGAGTCCACATAGCGAATTGTTGATATGAACTTGTGTTCCTTGTAATGAAGATCCTTGTGATTTAATTGTTGGTGATTGTTGTTATGAAATGTGATTGTCTGGTGGGATCGGGTTGCACGCCGCAACACGGGGTAATAAGGGTGGACGAGGTAATAAGGGTGGGCGAGGTAATAAGGGTGGACGAGGTAATAAGGGTGGCCGAGATAATAAGGGTGGAATGTGGTTGTGTTGAAATGAGAATCTGTGAAACTCTTGAATATGGTGGTGTTGAAATGAGAATCTGTGAAACTCTTGAATATGGTGGTGTTGAAAGGAGAATCTGTGAAACTCTTGATTTTGGTTGTTTCTGTTTCTGTGCAATACTTGTTGGTTCCATTAACTGTCTCTTATCTGTCTATTGCTTAATTGTACTTAGGGTAAAGTTTGTTCATACATACTAGTACTATTCAACAGTACTAACGTCCCTTTTGCCGGGGGCGCTACATCTTTTATATGGATGTAGGTGGCTCCATAGCAGGTAGCTCAGCCCGCCGTTAGTGGTGCCTCCTCTTCATCTCTTCAGCAGTTTTGGTGAGCCCCTCTTCCTCTTGGGGCCGCGTGTGGATTATACTATCCACTTTTGCTTATGTTGTAAAGGTATAGCCAGGGCCTTGTTGCTGGCAAGTTATGTAAAACTCCTAAGAACTCTTAGAGACTCCGTAGACACTGTGTGGGTTGTATATGTATATGTATATGTATATTGTGGGCGGTAGTTGTACTCACTCGTACTTGTGGATCGCAAATAAGAAATGTTGTATGTAACTTGTATATTTTGGAGTATCTATTGTTGAAAACTAAAAGAGGAAAAATGGAATTATGTTGTAAAGTGTACTTTGAATCTAAATTGGCTAACTCATATGGAATAATGTACGTTATGAACACGGGGTAATACGTTGGGTAGGAAAGACAATCCAGGTCCGCTTGACTGGGTTCATCCGATTAGGCGCCGGTCTCGTCCCTCAGTTTTGGGACGTGACACGGTTCTCTAACGTTGGCTTGCCTAGCAAGTGAAATGTTAGGCACCATCACGGTCTTGATGGTGGGAATTTTGGGCCGTGACAAGTTGGTATCAGAGCACTAGGTTGCCTAGGTCTCACAATTCACGAGCAGACTTAGTAGAGGCTGGAGGATCGGTACGGAGACGTCTATATTTATCATCTAGAGGTTATGAATATTAGGATCAATTTCACTTCTATTCTTTTCCGTCGTGCGATTTTATTCTATCATTGTTGCTTGAACTCTTCTATTATAGTCCTTTCGCAGATAGAGAGAACACGTGCTACGTCTTCAGCTGGACAGCAGCCGGAGCCCCCGGTGGTAGCTCCTACAAGGGGTAGAGGTCGCCGTGGCCCCACCATAGGCTGAGGCACGGGCAGAGCACAACCTAGATCTCGAGTGGCAGCATAGCAGTGGAGCCCCATGTGGAGTTTGATGAGGAGGTTCCAGCCCAGACTGCGCCTGTTGGACCAACTCAGGTCCTTGAGGGTTCATCGCCACCCTATTGCTTCAGGATGCTTTGGTCCATTTGGTGGGCCTTATGGAGAGTGTTGCCCAGGTCAGTACATTTCCTATGGCACCAGCCGTTTCTCAAGCTGGGGGAGGAGCACAAACTCCCGCTACTCACACCCTGGTGCAGATGGCTCCCCAGTATCAGACTCCAGTAGCCCCGTCAGTTGGGGTAGTTCAGCAGTTGTTGCGGCACAGGTTGGGGATGGACCCGCCATGTCTTCTGAGGCTGTATGGAGATTGGACAGGTTTATTAAGATATTTACAATTAACTTTAGTGGTGCACCTTCAGAGGACCCACATGATTATCTTGACAGCCGTCATGAGGTGTTGCGGAACATGGATATAGTGGACACCAATGGGGTCGATTTCGCTGCATTTCAGATGACGGGTTCCGCCAAGAAATGGTGGAAGAATTATGTGTTGTCTAGACCAGCTGGGTCGCCTGCTCTTACTTGGGACCAGTTCTATCAGCTCTTCTTAGAGAAGTTCCTCCCTATCACATTGAGGGAGGAGTATCGTCGACAGTTCGAGCGTCTCTAGTAGGGCAATATGAGCGTTACTCGCTACGAGACTTATTAAGGCTACTGAAACAGATGGAGTTGAGTTAGCTTCCTATCGTCTAAAGGGAGCATCATATTCGTGGTTTGAGATGTGGGAGAGTTCCCGTGGAGAGGGGAGCCCTCCGGCGAGGTGGGTCGAGTTTGTAGATGCTTTCATGGATCATTTCTTGCCTACCGAGGTTATGGCCGCCCGTGCTGCAGAGTTTGAGGTCCTTAAGCAGGGCCACATGAGTGTGTGAGAGTACCATATGGAGTTTGTGAGCTTGTCCAAGTATGCTACCCACATGATGCCGACTATGGAGGCCAGAGTTCGTCGGTTTGTTCAGGGCCTTACTCCCTTGGTTGTCAATGAGGCTGCTACAACTGCTTTGCATTCAGATATGAACTATGGTAAGATTGTGGGTTTTGCCCAGGCTATGGAGGCCCAGAAATTGAAGATAAGAATGGAGAGAGAGGGTAGTAGTAGGGCCCGGTCAGCGGGCAACCTTGGGAGCTCAGTTGGAGGTGGGAGATCAGCCCTTGGGAGAGGGTCAGAAGGGCCATCTCAGTCCTATGCTCAGTCTTCAGCCAGTGCGCCGCCATCAGGGCACAATTATCAGCAGGGAGGTAGATTTGGGCCCGGTTCAGATAGTAGGAGGTTCCACCAGTCAGGTCGTTCTGGTGGGAGGTTTTAGTAGCAGCGGAGGGCCCCATGTCCTAAGTGTGGGAGGTCCCATTCTGAGCTATGTTACTTGGATATTCCGGTATGCTACAGATGAGGAGTGAGAGGTCATATCCAGTGGGATTGTCATGCGCCCAGTCAGGGCACAGGTAGGGGCACTGCTCAGCCGTCTAGTTCTTCGGCCGCTACATCTTCAGCACGCCCTCCAGCTCCAGCAGGGCGCGGTGCAGCTAGGGGTAGAGCACGGGGTCAAGGGGGACCCAGTCGGTTCTATGCTTTGAGTGGTCGCCAGAGTGCGAAGGCTTCTCCAGTTGTAGTCACAAGTATTATGACTGTACAAACTCTTGATGTTTATGCTCTTATTGATCCGGGGTCCACTTTGTCATATTTTACTCCATTTATTGCTTCGAGTTTTGGGATAGAACCCGAACAACGTCATGAGCCGTTCTCAATATCGATTTCGGTTGGTGATTCTATTACGGCCGCGCGAGTCTATAGGAATTGTGTTGTTACGGTGTGTGGTCGAGATACCACGACCGATCTTATTGAGTTGGAGATGTTAGATTTTGATGTAATCATGGGAATGGATTGGCTTTATTCGTGCTTTGCTAAACTCGACTGCCGAACCAGAATTATGAGGCTCGAATTTCCTAACGAGCCCGTTATTGAATGGAAAGGGGGTGATGTGGTGCCGAAGGGCAGGTTTATTTCCTATCTTAAAGCCTCCAAGATGATCAGGAAAGGATGCATCTATCATTTGGTCCGGGTTGCGGACACCACTTCAGAGGTGCCTGCTCCCGAGTCCGTGCCGGTTGTGAATGAGTTTCTTGAAGTGTTTCCGGATGAGCTTCCTGGAATTCCGCCAGATAGAGAGATCGATTTCGGGATTGATGTATTGCCAGATACGCAACCAATATCTATTCCACCTTACAGAATGGCGCCAACAGAATTGAGAGAGTTAAAGGAGCAATTGAAAGATCTATTAGAAAAGGGTTTCATTCAGCCAAGTATGTCGCCTTGGGGCGCACCGGTTCTTTTTGTCAGAAAGAAAGATGGATCGCTTCGAATATGTATTGATTATCGGCAACTCAAAAAGGTCACCATCAAGAATAAATATCCACTGCCTCGAATAGATGATTTGTTCGATCAGTTTCAAGGTGCTAGGTTCTTCTCAAAGATTGATTTACGGTCAGGGTACCATCAGTTAAATATCAGGGAGCAGGATATTCCTAAGACCGCCTTCAGGACTCGTTATGGGCACTTTGAATTTCTGGTAATGTCTTTTGGGCTAACCAACGCCCCAGCAGCTTTTATGGATCTTATGAATCGGGTTTTCAAGCCGTTTCTTGACTCCTTCGTGATAGTCTTCATTGATGATATCCTTGTTTATTCGCGAAGTCAGGAAGATCATGCTAATCACCTCAGGGCAGTTCTGCAGAATCTTCATCACCACCAGTTGTACGCAAAGTTTTCAAAATATGAGTTTTGGATAGAATCAGTCACCTTTTTGGGCCATGTTGTTTCTAGGGAAGGGATTCAAGTTGATCCCCAAAAGATTGCAGCGGTAAAGGATTGGCCTAGACCAACGACCCCGATGGAGATTCGCAGTTTCTTGGGTCTAGCTGGGTATTATCGGAGATTTATGGAGGGATTCTCTACTCTCGCCTCCGCATTGACTAAGCTGACGCAGAAAGCAGTTAAGTTTTAGTGGTCCGATGCTTGTGAAAAGAGTTTTCAGGAATTGAAGATGAGATTGACTTCGGCACCAGTGTTGAACTTGCCAGAAGGTTCAGAGGGATTCATGGTTTATTGTGATGCTTCGAGAGTTGGTTTGGGGTGTGTGTTGATGCAATGTGGTAAAGTTATAGCGTATGCTTTAAGGCAACTCAAGAATCACGAGAAGAATTATCCGACGTATGATTTGGAGCTCGCAGCGGTTGTGTTTGCATTGAAAATTTGGCGGCATTATATTTATGGGGTTTATGTGGACGTGTTCACAGACCACAAGAGTCTTCAGTATTTATTCAAGCAGAAGGAGTTGAACTTAAGGCAGCGGAGGTGGTTAGAGTTGCTCAAGGATTACGATATGAATATTTTGTACCATCAAGGAAAGGCGAATGTGGTAGCCGACGCTCTTAGTTGGAAATCCATGGGTAGCTTGGCACATTTGGAAGCCGGTCAGAGGCCTTTGGCTCGGGAGGTTTATCAATTGGCCAGTCTTGGGGTCTGTCATTCCCTCAGGTGAGGGGAATGTCGTGGTGCGTAATGGAGCGGAGTCCTCGCTTGTAGCGGAAGTCAAGGAAAAGCAATTCAGAGATCTAGAATTGATACAATTGAGGGAAGCAATTTTTAAATCACAATATTTCAGCTTTTTCACTCGGCCATGATGACGGTGTCTTGCGGTGTCAGGGAAGACTATGTGTTCCAGATGTGGATGATCTCCGAGAGAGGGTAATGGCAGAAGCTCATAATTCCAGGTATTCTGTTAACCCAGGTTCTACGAAAATGTATCACGATCTCAAGGAGATTTATTGTTGGGGTAGCATGAAGAGGGGTGTGGCGGACTTTGTGGCTAGATGTCCGAATTGTCAGCAGGTGAAGGCCGAGCATCAGAGGCCCGGTGGGTTGACGCAGCTCATGGAAATACCGATATGGAAATGGGAAATGATCAATATTGACTTCATGGTAGGGTTACCTCGAGCAAAAGTTTCGTCATAGTCGACTCCTTCTTGTTGAGAGTAGCCCTGAGTGACTACCCTTGCTTTGTTTCGGAAAACTTTAACTTCTTCATTCAGTTTGTTTCTGAATCCCCATTTTCTTCTATGAATGTTGCTTTTTCTAGCTTGGGTACCAATGTCCAAACTTGAATTTTGTCAAACTTGTCAAGTACTCTTGCATAGCTTGTTCCCAACTCGAGTCTTTCAAAGCTTCATCAAATTATTTGGTTCTATTTAAGATATGAGTGCTATGTTAGCCTTTTTCTTTAGCGATCCTCTTGTTTTCATTCCATCAGTTGGATTTCCTATGATAAACCTTTGAGGATATTCATGTTCGCTTCTTCATTCGTTTGGTACTACTTCAATATGTTGAGCAGCCGACTCAATCTGAGATTTAACATGGTAACTAATATCTTCACTAATCGGCTGTGGGATTTTATTTCCACTATTAGCAGATTCTTTTAGATTTATCTATTCACTGATCTTAGGTTGATTTTGTATGATCTTTTTATCACCTGCAAGATCTCCTTTCTCGGCCATTGAGTTGTTATCATCAAATATAACATGAACTGATTCTTCTACACATAAAGTATGTTTATTATATATTCTACAAGATCTACTATCATTAGAGTAACCGAGAAATATACCTTCATAACTTCTTGGATCAAACTACCAAAATTGTCCTTACCATTATTGTGGAAAAAACATTTGCTACAAAGTGAATGAAAGTATCCAATGTTAGGTCTCTTACATTTCCATAGTTCATATGGAGTCTTCTTCAGAATATGTCAAATTGAGCACATGTTAAGAATGTTACATGTTGTGCTGACTGCTTCTGCCCAGAAGTAATTTGGTAGGGAGTACTCATGTATCATGGTTATGGTCATATCCTGCAAGGTTCTATTTTTACGTTCAACTACTCCATTCTGATGTGGTGACCTAGGCGTTGAGAAGTTATGAGTGTATCCTTGGTCATTGCAGAATTCCTCAAATGATCTACTTTCAAATTCTCCTCCATGATCACTCTGAATAGTTGATCTGAGGTAGCCATTTTCTCTTTCTATCCTTTTGCAGAAAATCTCAAAGTTCTTTAGAGCTTCGTCTTCGTGAGCTAGAAATATCACCTATGTAAAATGTGAGTAGTCATCAACAATAACAAAAACATACCTTTTTCCTCCTATGCTAGCAGTTTTAGTAGGTCCAAACAAATCCATATGCAGTAGCTGAAGAGGTTTGATAGTGAAAACTATATCCTAGGGTTTGCAAGATTTTCTAGTTTTCTTACCAAGATGACATGCATCACATACATGGTTTCTAGAGTAGTGTAGCTTAAGAAGACAAATGACGAAATCATGCTTGGATAGTTTTTCAATCAAATGCATCTTGGCATAACCAAGATTTTTGTGCCAAAGCCAGGGATCATCGGTGTTGGATGCTAGACAGATATGACTTTCCAGATTATCAATACAATATAAAATGTAGACATTTCCATACCTCTTTCCTGGAAGGCTGGAAGGATGATTTGACCTGATTCGTCTTCTATGGCACACCCAGATTTCTTGAATTTCACTATATATCCAGAATCACATGATTGACTAATACTTAGCATATTGTAGTTTATCCTATCTACAAGATAAACTTCAGTAATATCATAGTTATTGTTTAAAAAAATAGTTCTGGTACTGACGATTTTTCCTTTAGAGTAATCACCAAATTTAACGTTTCCTCCATTGATTTTGGTGACTTCTTTGAAGAGATTTTTGTAATGACACGGCCGATCATTTTGAGGATTAGCACCCCGTTCGATGGTTTAAAGTCTCGAGCATAATCATATTATGTGATATGACGTGCATGCATGGTCGTGTTAGGATTTCAGATGATTCGAGATTGATTTAGAAGAAGGATTTTATTTTAGAAGCTTAAGCGATAAGAGTTTATTGAAGTTTGACTTTTGTGTAGACGACTTTGAATAGCGTTTTTACAATTCCAATAGCTCTGCATGGTGACTTTGGTCTTAAGAGCGTGTCCGGATGTTGATTTGGAGGTTCGTAGGTCGTTTCAGCATGAATTGACGAAAGTTGGAAAAAAGGGAATATTTTGGAATGTTTGAACGAGAGTTGACTTTATTGATGTCGGTGTCTGCTCCCGATTCTAGGAGCTATAATATGCCAATATTGTCATTATGACTTGCGTGCAAAATTTGAAGTCAATCGGAGTTGGTTTGGTATGAATCGACATTAGTTTTGGAATTAGGAAATTCATAAGTTTCTTAGGCATGAATCGATGCACGATTCATGATTATAGTGTTGTTAGAGGCAATTTGAGGCTTCGAACAAGTTCGTACTTGTTTTAGGACTTGTTAGTATACTTGGTTGGGGTCCCATGGGGCTCAGGTGAATTTTGGTTAGGTTTGGATTGTGACGCGCTCTTATTTGATATTTCGACATTGTTTCTTTTGAAATAAAGGGTACCACATTGTGCAGACGATCATTGATTTGTGATTTGATTGAACCATTAGATCTGTATCATAATAGAAGAACTATAGCAACAAGAGTCATTGCATTCTGAGGTCGTATGAGAGAGTTATGCCCATTTTCGTGTGGGGAAAGAGTGTTGTTTAAGGGAACATAGGCAAATCGCAGGTTTCAAATGCGATTTATAAATCTCAGGTGTTAAATGCGACTTGCTGATGAGTGGTGATTTAACCACTAATTTTAGTCTCTTTTCGTTAGATTTTTCACCTTTTAATGATTACATGAGGTCGTTTATAGTGTGTATTGTTCGATTTTCAGGAAAATGATGCCATGAAGTTATTTTCATTGAATTGAAGTGGAATTGAGCAAAAAAGAGTGGAAAAGTTCAATAGCCTTTAGTGATTCCGCGCATGCGGATGATAGGTCGCTGGTGGGACATCGCACATGCGAGGTGAAAGACCGCATCTGCAGAAATGGCTCAAATGCACCGAGGCCGCACTGCGACGTCGTATACGCACCTGCGGAACCCCAGGTGCGGTGGTTTGGTTCGCATCTGCGGACATTAGTAAGTCCACTCAGAGCTGTACCTACGATATGGAATCCACATCTGCGGAGCCGCACCTGCGAGGATTTTTCCGTAGGTGCGGTCAACGGGCATCAGACCTGGGCAGGTTAGGCATTTCACATGTTCTCATTTACAAACCCACAAATACTCGAACTAGCAGATATTTTCAACATCTTTGGCTTATTTTCAGTCTTGAAGACTAGAGAAGAACACTTTTGGAAGCTAGGGTTTGCATACACACTTGGATCTTGAAGATTTGAAGCGTGTGGTTAAGGATTTCTTACCCATTTATGTTCATTTCTTCATTTCCTTGCTTTGTATTGAATATTTAAGTGTGTAGTATTTATTTCCAACACTTCAGTTTATGGAAATATTCATGCTTAAAGTGTGGATTAAATACCTTGTCGTGCTTATATATTAAATGGTTTTTATTTATTTATAAAGTGAGTTATTGTTTCTTTAATTATTCTTGTTCTTTAATGTTTCCAAAGGGATTAGCTAACCCTAGGACTTGTCCATTAACTCCGAATTAATTTTGGAAAAGATAATTTGGGGTTGGGAATGATTAATTAACATGAACTTGAGGTTTTAACCCTCATTTTATAGATTTTACCTAGGAATAGGATTGGACTACTTGTATCCATATCCGGGTGTGCTTAATCTCTTAATTAGGTTAGGAATAATTCAATTAGGAAGTCTTGTTAGCCTTCGGAAGAAGCTAATTAAGAATTATTATCCATGGCTAATTAACATAAACTCGCTCATATTTGTAAAATCGTGAAATACATTGGATCGTTACTTGAGTGTAATTCCCGATGCATCCATACTTGTAGCCATTGATCATTTTATTTGCTTTTTAGGTTATTTAATATTTTTGCATTTAGTTATAATATTTATCAAAACCAAAAGCTAAGTGTTTGGCATTGCACGATAAGTGATAATTCTCTTACATTCCTAATCGCCTACATATTTTTCTCTGTGGGGTTCGACCCCAACCTAGTTGGGTTATTATATTTGACATCGACCTCTTACACTATTTTAGAGTGTAATTTGAGTGTATCAAATTTTGGCGCCGTTGCCGGGGAACAATTTTGCGTAATTTAGGTTGTTTGAAAAATAAGTGTAAGTGCTTTGGTCCAAACTTATGAATATTTGTGTAATTATTTTTCTTACCTTGGTCTATTTTTTTTTTCTTGTTTGTTCCTTTTTTATTTTCTTAAGTTTGATAAAAACAAAATATGGCATCATATAATGAAAATTGGTCGGATGGTAGTTGTTAATACTTTGATGACCCTTGTCCTTATTATGGAGGACCACACTCGTGGAAAATATGTTTAAATTCTCCTGGGGGTGGATTGTGCGCACAATCTCAAACCCACGAGTGGAGTATTTGTGATAAGTGTGGTTGCCAAAATGGTCATTGGTATGATTGTGTTTATTTGTCCGTCCCTTTCCCAAGTCCCCGCTATGACGATTTTACTTTTTGTGATGAGAATTTTAGGGATGAGGAAGTGGAAGAAATTGAGCATGGCCGAAGTGGAGAGTTCAATATCATGTTGGAATGCCTATTTGAAGGTGGAAACAAAGAGCAAAATGCCTTGGAGGAGCTTTTGGAGAATAGTCTCCAAAATGACTTGGCACTTGGAAGGTTGCACTCACAAATGGATTAAATGATCAAAGCCTTAAGGGTTCAAGAAGTGAGTGATACCCAAGAACCTTCCTTGGAGGTTGAAATTGAAAATCCTTCCTTGGCACTTGATCAAAACCAAGAAGAACTCTCAAAAGCTCAAAATGAGAGGATGATGATCATGTTGGAGGTCATTCTTGAAAATGAGGAGAAGCACAACTTTGCACTCGAGGACTTGAAATATGATGTGACTCAAAATGATGAGCATATCCGCACTTTGGAGGATTAAATTAAATCATTAATGGAGTCTCATTATGCCTCTCAATTTGAAAGTGTGGAAGGAATCCAAGAAGAGTCCAATTATGAGGAAGAAAGTGAGCTTTACTTTGAGGAATCAATACTCGAACATCCGCCAACCGAATCCATGAGTATTAGTGATGCCAAGAAAAATGTGGAATTAGAGTCAACCAGTATAAATGACAATTTGGTTGAAATTGACTCTAGTTCAGGGGAAAAAGAGGATGTCAAAATTCGGGAAAAATTACAAGTTGGAGGTTTGAAGTCACATTCCAAGCATTTTTCAACATTGGAATTGTGTGGTGATATGGGAGTTGAACTACACGAGTCAAAGAAGGATTGCGAGGAGGAAAGACTAAGGCCATACATTTTACAATTTGAAAAAACAACAAGGCAAAATGACATTCCTCACATGAAAGCCAAGAAGTGCAAAATGAAGAATTTAATGCTTGGTTGGTCATCTACTTACCACCCCCCCCCCCATCGCGCGTGGTCACAAGCTTGATTCCAAGCTAAGTGCCCGGTTCATATCGTCCAAGTGGCGAGAAAAGTGGTAAAGTTGACTTGCGTCGTGCCACGACGTTAAATGCGGTGCTTGGTGGGAGGCAACACATCGTTTTCAAATGTTTTGGTCATTTTTGAAATTTTCTTTTTTAGAATAGCTTAGTATATTATTTTGATCTAATATGCCAAGTTTCAGATTTTTTGGAGCTAAATTGATGAGGTTGAGAATTAGGAATGCATCAAGGCAGTAGCTGCCCAGAAACAAACTGCTGAACCCAGGTACTTTCGCACCTGCGGATAGGGAAGCCACAGGTGCGGCCACGCAGTAGCGAAAAACATAGCGCAGGTGCAGCTGGTCCGCATGCGCGATCAATTATTGCGCACATGTGCCCACGCAAGCGCGCTTGTTTTTCCGCAGGTGCGAAATTCATGCAAAGTAAAATCCCTAGCCCTCATTTCATCAGGTCAGTCTGTTTATCCCCAAAACTCAAAGAAATATATTTTTTTGTTCCTCTCATCTCGCATCTCTCACGCAAGGCTCGATCCTACACGAGACTACACATGTATGCTCTCTTGGTTCTCATCTACTTCTCTCTCTAGTTCTTCTATGTTCTTCTTCCCCTTGCTTTGTTTTTTCTTCTTTTTCTCAGGCCTTTCATGGCCGTCTCCCTCTATTCCCAAGATCCTCTCTGATTTACGCTAATATTAGGGAGAGGAATTTGGTTGAGAGTAGGTTAGTGTGTGCTTTCTTCAATGAAACAAAATTTTTGGGGAACTTGAGTACCCAAATTATGTGAAGAAGAAGCGATTTTAAACTGCCTGCAAAGTGTTCGATAAATTGTCCAAAAGACAATTTTGTGTTAGGCACCTAAAACTCAGCATTAATAGAGTCAGAGGTCCATTTGGTACACTAATTTGGAAGTCTTGAGTAAAAATTATGTGCTAAAAACCATGTTTCAAGTGAGAAAGATCGAAAACTTTGCTGGGCAGTTGAAGCCCTGGATGAATTCCGCAGATGCAATTAATGTGCCGCAGATACGGCTCCGCACCTACGTTGACTTTTCTGCAAGTGCAATTTTTGGGCAGCCTGAGCAAAATCGCAGAAGCGGTTGAAATGTCGCAGATACGGGACCGCACCTGCGGTTAATCTTCCGCAGGTGCGGAAACTAGGCAGCTTGCCAATTTCCAGTAACTTTGCAACTGAACCTTCCCGGGACTTTTCAACTTGGTTCTTTAGCCTAATTGCAGCGTTTTAATTTGCGTAACAAGATTCTACTGCCTGACTAACTTTGTTTTAATTTTTTTAAGGTACTTTGAGCTAAAAATGGACTCGAACATGAACATACATGCCCCGTACAGCCATGAAATTGAGGATGAAGCTGAGGAACAATTCGACAATGACCGTTTCATGTCTGCTGACTGTCAACGCCGGTATTATGACAACCTTCTCACCAAGAAATTAGTGCTCGAGAAAGGGATCGCCGAGGATAAATTGGCCGAGTTGCTACCAGATTTCTATGGCCATTTGCAATCCTTCGGATGGTCATGCTTCATTCCGACTCCATGCAAGATCAATGAGGAATGGGTTCGCGAGTTTTACGCAAACCTCAAGCGTACAAACTTCGCCGACCCACAACTCACCATTAGAAAAAAAACAGTGAAATTCGGGGTGGAGGAGATTAATGATGCACTCGGGATTCCTAACCATCCACTCGAGCCACTACAAGAAAAAGACAACTTCGACAACGCAACATGGCTTGTGTCTAAACTGCATCCTGCAAGCGTCAGAGCAAAATGGGCCAACAAAAGAAAGGGATTGAAGTCAATCGACTTCACAGCCGAAGAAAAATATGGCTCTATATCCTCTTCAACAAGGTATCGCCCTGTGGGAATGTCTCGAATGTGTCATATACTAGAGCTATGATCACAACATGTCTTCTTGATAGCATCCTAATAAATGTTGGCTATTATATCTTGAGGGAGCTGCAGCAGAATTTGCTCGACAACAGCGCAGGGTTGATGTTCCCCTATTTGATTACGTAATTATGCAGGCGGGAAGAGGTTGAGGAGCATAGCACTAATCATTGGTTGCCCACCGACAAACCCTTCCACCCGTTAAGAGTGACGGGTGAGGGTAGTGTAGTGAAAAGCAAAAAGAGGAAGGTTACCACTATTGTCGCCGGACCTGAGTCCTCTTCGCAGACTACTCCAGCTGAGGGACCATTTGGGGAGCTGAACACCCAGCTTGCGTCCATTCGTGACCTAGTGTAAAATCTCTGTAGTGGGCCCTCACACTCCCAGCCTCCTCCCGACCATTGCTCTAGAGCTAAGATGCGAACCTACCTAGAGGCGAAGGGTAAGATGGCATCATCTATTACCCAGCTTGACACCGCCTATACCAGCTTGGCCAAGGCGCATGCAGACCACAAGTTAGGCTTTGACAAAGAAAAAGAGAAAAACAAAAAGAAGGGGAAATTCATGATCAAAATGTGGAGAGGGATCAAAGCAATCTTCAAGTGGGGGAAGCCGAGCAGGAGGATACCGGTTGAGGATGATGAGGCTAGTGAAGAGTACTCGTTCATGACATATGTTGATTATGATGATGAGGAGGATGCTGATGGCGAGAGTTCTCAGCAGCACTGATTAGCCTTTTCTCCTGCAGTCTGCTAGTCTGATGCAGACATCAAGGAGACCCTCAAACTACTTTTGTTTACTTTTGATATTGTGCAGTGGGGACACTGCAATATTTTTAGTTGGGGGTGGCTTTAGGAGTATACTCTATTTATACTATGATATTGTGTGTCCTTGCCGGGCTTATTTTGTTGTTATGGATATTGTGTGCCCTTTCCAGTCTTATTTGTTATATCATGTGCTCTTGCTGAGCTTGGTGTTATTAGTCTATTTTTATTTTTCTTTCGTTATTTATTTTCTTTAGTAGCTTGGTATTATTAGTATTAGTTGCTTTTATTTTAGTATCCTTTTTGGTAGTTTCGTTCATTTATTTTTATTTCCTTAGTAGTATTTCCTTGGGTTTTCTTCATGTTACGGTTCTTTCCCAAGGAACATTTTTGAAGTGAACCGGGTGACTTTTCCCTATGATAGATGGCGTGAAAACTTTCTTAAGGGAATTAGTCTTGTTTTTCTAGGAGGAGACTTTTGGATTATTTGGTACTAACAAAATTAGTCTCTTGTATGTGAAATGTGAATTAAGAATACCCCTCCGAATTTCGGTTTTGAATTAAAACAAGTAAGTTGCATGGTGAAGAATAATTTTCGTGATAAATATTTGGCTCTTTTAGTGACTCTTTGCCCACTAGTTTGAAAAATATTGCTCTAGATGATCTTATTAGAAAATGAAATTGATCAGTCTTAATTAATTCATGTGCCATGTGTGTTAGTGTTTGTATAAATAAATCTTGTGCTTACTTCTATCATCTAGAACTTGCCCCATTGGTATTTCAACGTTAATGTTAGTTATGTTTGGTTGGAGGGATGACCTTAAGCATTCTTTGTAATAATTGTAAAACCTCTTTAGCCTTTCAAGCTTACCATTGCATAAATACTATCACCAGTTACCCTATTTGAGCCTTCAACCATTACTTTGGCCACCTCATTGCAAAACTTTCCCCTTTTATAAAATAATTCCCTCTTTTGAACCCGTTCCTCCTTGAACATTAAGAATGAGGCAAAAAGCCTAAGTTGGGGGTGTGGTGTCAAAGTAGAAATTGGTAAGGTTGTACATTGAGTGTAGGAACATATACCTCAAAGTGTTCATATGAAATTATTCAAGCTCCAAAAGAAAAATATGTATATAAAACAAAAAGAGAAATATATGTATGTATATAAATATGGAGCCTTGAAGAAAATTAGAGAGGTATTTAAGGTGGTTCTATGTTGGTAACTAGATGCCAATGAGGCTACATGGTTTGAAAAAAAATAAAGTGCAAAAAGAAAGACAAATGTGAGTAGTGTTCAATGAGGGTGTAGTCACTTGTATTCCAAATGCTTATCCGACCCTTCCCTAAACCTACATTACAAGCTTAAAAAGTCCTTAGGATCTCCAACCGAATGTTCTTGAATAGGCGATGAATTAAAATAAGGGCAAGCTTATGGCATGATATGTTGTAACACTTGAACTTCTTTGTGAGAGTGAGTGTCTTTGTGAATTTTTCCCTTGTGTTGTTATTGTAAATATGGTGATTTTGGGATTTTATTTCTTGTGAGGGCACATGAATTAGGATGGATTGGTGAAGTTGATATATCCGAAAATGAGTAAATTGAGCATATGTAGTAGACTAGTGCGTTTGAGTCACTTCTTGAGGCTTATTCTTATCACTTGATTATTTTGAAACTCCCTTGCACTTCTTGAAATTATTTTTAAATGAGGGAGTTATTTGAGTTAGATGCACATACTTGAGTCTAATTATTAGTACCAACCAAATCCATAGATATGGTGCTTGATTGGAGAATGTGATTTGTAAATAATAGCAATACGACTTGTGCTTTAAATGTTAGAACCTCATTGAATTGTTGATTTTGATTTGCTTGAGGACAAGCAAAAGCATTAAGTTGGGGGTGTTGATGAGTGGTGAGTTTACCACTCATTTTAGTCTCTTTTCATTATATTTTGCACCCTTTAATGATAACATGAGGTCGTTTATAGTGTATATTGTTCGATTTTCAGGAAAATGATGCCATGAAGTTATTTGCATTGAATTGAAGTGGAATTTAGCAAAAAAGAGTGGAAAAAGTGCAATATCTTTCAGTGATTCCGCGCCTGCGGATGATTGGTTGTTGGTGCGACATCGCACCTGCGAGGTGAAAGACCGCATCTGCGCTGATGGCTCAAATGTACTGAGGCCGCACATGCGACGTCGTATCCGCACCTGCGGAACCGCAGGTGCGGTGGTTTGGTTTGCATCTGCGGAAATTAGTAAGTCCACTCAGAGCCGCACCTGCGATATGGAATCCGCACCTGCGAGGATTTTTCCACAGGTGTGGTCAACAGGCATCAGACCTGGGCAGGTTAGGCATTTCATATGTTCTCATTTCCAAACCCACAAATACTCGAACTAACAGATATTTTCAACATCGTTGGCTTATTTTCAGTCTTGAAGACTAGAGAAGAACACTTTTGGAAGCTAGGGTTTGCATACACACTTGGGTCTTGAAGATTTTAAGCTTGTGGTTAAGGATTTCTTACCCATTTATGTCCATTTCTTCATTTCCTTGATTTGTATTGAATATTTAAGTGTGTAGTATTTATTTCCAACACTTAATCTTGTTTATGAAAATATTCATGTTTAAAGTGTGGATTGAATACCTTGTTCTGCTTATGTATTGAATGATTTTTATTTATTTATGAAGTGAGTTATTATTTCTTTAATTATTCTTGTTCTTAAATGTTTCCAAAGCGATTAGCTAACCCTAGGACTCGCCCATTAACTCCGAATTAATTTTGGAAAAGATAATTTGGAGTTGGGAAAGATTAATTAACAAGAACTTGAGGTTTTAACCCTCATTTTATAGATTCTACCTAGGAATAGGATTGAACTACTTGTAGCCATATCCGGGTGTGCTTAATCTCTTAATTGGGTTAGGAATAATTCAATTAGGAAGTCTGTTAGCCTTTGGAAGAAGCTAATTAAGAATTGTTATCCGTGGCTAATTAACATAAACTCGCTCATATTCTTAAAATCGTGAAATACATTGGATCGTTACTTGAGTGTAATTCTCGATGCATCCATATTTGTAGCCATTGATCATTTTATTTGTTTTCTGGGTTAGTTTACATTTTTGCATTTAGTTAAAATATTTATCAAAACCAAAATCTAAGTTTTTGGTATTGCACGATAAGTGATAATTCTCTTACATTCCTAATCGCCTACATATTGTTCTCTGTGGGATTCGACCCCAACCTAGTTTAGTTATTATATTGGACATTGACCTATTACACTATTTTAGAGTGTAATTTGAGCGTATCACTTGCTTGGACAGGTTTCTAAAAATGGGGGTTTCACTATTTTTAACATATTTTGAGTTGTAGACCTCCCATTTGAGCGATCTTTGAGGGGTTCTTCACGTGTTCGATTGGGATAAGTGTTCTATATTCGAAATTGATTACAATTGATGATTTCATACTTATTTATATCATTAAATTAGTTAATTGAATGGAAGAAAATGGGAAATTTTGTAAATATATTTCAATATGTAAAATTAGGATTTGAAGAGCGATTCAATGTCGGAAATTGATAAGTTTGATATGGTTGAACTCGTATTGGAATGGGTGTCCTGATTTTGTAAACTTTGTGGGGTTCCAAGGTGCGAGCCCGAGGTTCACTTTCTAGCTTTTGCGAAAGATTGAAGCTTTATTATCTAGGATTATTTTCGACGAGTTTTATTTATGATTTGAAGTTATTTTGGCTAGATTTGAACCGTCCGTAGGTTGTTTCACTCGAGAAGTTCATTTAAGAGTAACATACTAGCTTCTTTGAAGTAAGTATCTTGCCTAACTTTGTGTGGGGGAAACTACACCTTAGGATTTGAGTCATTTGTGCTAATTGTGTCATGCGAAAGTCGTGTACGCGAGGTGACAGTTCGTACTCGGGCATATTTTTGGAAATTTGACCGTTTAGGGCTCTAGGTTATTATGTTCATTAGATGTGAAGTTGTTTTAGCATGTTAAACCCTCCATTATAAGATTCACCCTTACGTGTCTTATTTGGAATTGATTGATTCATGTTCTACCCTTGTTGCCAATTAAACTCGTATGTGCCTTAATTGAAGTTGTTGCTTCTTTATTACCTTGTTGTCTTTTCCGTAGTTTCTTAACCTTAATTGAAGTTATTATTATTTCTTCCCTAATCACTTAACCTTAATTGAAGTTATTATTATTTCTTCTGTAATCGCTTAACCTTAATTGAAGTTATTATGATTTCTTTCGTAATTGCTTAGCCTTAATTGAAGTTTATTATCTCGTTTATTGTCAACATATTCTTATTTGGGGTCATTGATTCATGCTATCTCTCTTATCGTCGAATTGTACTTTTGTGGAATCACTGTTACACATTATCTCTCCCTTGTTGAGTTATTCTTGTTGAGACCATTATTCCCTGTTGTGTCTTTCTTTATGAGCTCGTTTTTCCATTTCTTTGTGTTCTGATGTTCTTGTGTCACGACCCGAAATTCCCGCCGCCGGGACCGTGATAGCGCCTAACATTACACTTGCTAGGCAAGCAAACATTAGAGAATTATTAGCCAATTCCTTTACATCTCAGTGATTAACAAAAAATAAGCTATAACGAATTAAAATGGACGCGTAAATATAAATAGCAACTTCAAAATATATACTACCCAAAATCTAGAGTTACTATTCACGAACTTCTAAGATTTGTCTACAAGTAAATGTCTGAAAGAAATACAACTGTTTTTGAAATAGAAGAAACAACAAAGTGAAATGTGTAGAAGGGGATGCCAGGGACTGCGAACGCCGACAAGTCTACCTTGGGTCTCCTATCAAGTGGATCTTTCAGCAACCTCAAGATTAGCTCGGACCAGCTCCAAAATCTGCACATGAAGTGCAGAGTGCAGTATCAGTACAACCGACCCCATGTACTGGTAAGTGACGATCCTAACCTCGATGAAGACGTGACGAGGCTACGGCAGATCACTCATACTACAACTTGTACAGTATATATAATAAAAGCAGAAAATGAAAGGCAGAATGGAAATAAATAGTAACTAGCAAGAACTAACTATAGTTCTCGGAAGTAATTCAACAACGTTCAGATACTACCCATTCTTAAGTAGAAATAAGAATAACGTACAACTATCACAGTGTAGGGAAAGCATAAACACATAAGTTGTTGCGGAGCGCAACCCGATCCCACCGTACATATCATATTCCTCCCTTATTTCCTCATAATAGCATAAATAACATAATGTAAATAAAATTGTTGCGACGTGCAACCCGACCCCACCATATCACATTAAAGCAATCATAATTCACCCTTATTCCACCAAAATATCCACCCTTATTACACTTGTTGCGGTGTGCAACCCGATCCCACCGTACAATATCAATTCACCCTTATTCCTCCTCAATATATCACCCTTATTCCACCTGTTACGGCGTGCAACCCGATCCCACCGTACATATCATAATTAATTACCCAATATGTACATAAATTTCACAATTCAAATCACATAACCCTTCGTAATACTTAAAAATCAAACCGAAACAAACAGGAAGCTTGTACACCCTCAGAATTCACATAAGTGATACTACTCAGCGAGACCAATTCAGAATATACCATAAAAGTACCGATAACCAGATTAAGTAGATAATAGGAGACAATAGAGCTACAGAACAACTAACACTATTAACAGAGGAAAACGAAGTCTAACAAGTAGCAATTGGGCATGGGAATACAAGTAGTGCATGTAACAGTTAAGACAGGGAAATAGACAATATGAGAAGAACGGGAAAGAAACGGGCAATAACAGATAAATTGGCGGTGCATAAGTACTCGTCACCTCACATATATGCCTCTCACATGAATTTCATATAGAAAATAGGTCGAGGTTTCTTAATTCGCTCAAGTCAAGGTTAGACACAACACTTACCTCGCTCCACATGCCACTCAATTCTCAATTACAGATTTTCCACTAGAATCCACCTCCAAACCACTCGTATCTATCCACAAACGACTCAATAAAATAAAATATTGCTAAATAAATCAATTACAATGCATAAATTCAGATTTCCCAAGTTTTCACCCAAAAAGTCAAAAATCGACCCCGGGCCCGCTTGGTCAAAACCCGAGGTTCGGACCAAAACCCATTCACCCATTTACCCCGAGCCCGATTATGTAATTAGTTTTGGAATTCGACCTCAATTTGAGGTCTAAATACCAATTTCCCCAAAAAAAAACCTAATTCTAGCCAAACCCCCAATTTCCACCATGCAAATCCTAGATTCTAGGTTGAAATCTCATGAAATATAATGGGTAATTGAAAGAAAGTGGGTTTGAATCACCTACCAACAAATTGGGGAAGAAGAAGTCTTGGAAAAATCGCCTCTAAGGTTTTAGGTTTTGAAAATATGGAAAATTAACAAAACATCCCGTCCAAAAGTCATTTTGATCAGTTGCAGGTGTCGCGTTTGTGACTTGGGGTTCACAAATGCAAGCCCCGCAAATGCAAAGAACCTATCACAAATGCGAAGGTCTCCCCATTCCTGCTACCTTCACAAATATGAAGAAAATCTCGCAAATGCGAGCATGACCCTTTCCTCAATTGCGATCATGTGATCGCAAATGCGATCACTGCCTTCCCCCGTCCCACTTCGCAAATGCAAAAACCATAAGGCCTAGCTATTCTTCGTAAATGCGAGAAATAGCTCGCAAATGCGGAACCTACAGAGGTCGCAATAGCGATGCCTGATAGAGATTAGAGGCCTGCACCAGATATTGCAACAAGCCTATTCGAAACTCACTCGAGCCCTCGGGGCTCAAACCAAACATGCACACAAGTCCAAAAACATCATACGGACTTGCTCGCGCGGTCAAATCTCCAAAATAACACCTAGAACTATGAATTGAACACCAAATCAAATGAAATTTTCAAGAAACTTAGAAACCTATTTTCACAACTGTACGTCCGAATCACGCCGATTTGGCCTATGGACGAATATGCAAGCATACGTTTCATGCTTGTTTGAGAACTCCATTTTTCATCAAATTTCACAGGCAAGTCATAAATATGGTATTGGACCTATACCAGGTTCCGGAACCAAAATACGAACTCGTTATCCAAAAAGTCAAGCTTTGGTTAAACATTTCAAATTCATTAAGATTTTAACTTCCAAATTTCGACAAAGTTCGATATCTCAGGCTAGGGACTCCTGCTTTCAATTCCGAGCATATGCTCAAGTCCCAAATCATGATACGGACCCATTGTGGACCGTCGAAACACGAATCTGAGTATGTTTACCAAATATGTTTACCGAAGTCAACTCCAATGCGGTTTTAGTCAAATTTTCTTATTTTTATCAATTTTTAATATAAAACCTTTCCGGAAAGACGCTCGGACTGTGCACGCAAATCGAGAAAGGCTAAAACATGACTTCTAAGGCTTTAGATCACAGAACTAGGTTTTAAATCATAATATGACCTATCGGATCATCACATTCTCCACCTCTAAAATAATTGTTCATCCTCGAACGGACATAAAAAAGTACATGAACTAGTGAATAGGTGGGGATATCTACTCTGCATATCTGACTCGGACTCCTAAGTAGCTGACACACCGGGCTGACCTCTCTACCGCACTCTTCGGTCTCAACTCACAAACCTTCCGGGCTAGAACAGCCACTGGCTCTTCCTCATAAGTCAAATCCTTGTGCAACTGCAGAGAGCTGAAATCTAGCACGTGGGATGGATCGCCGTGATACTTCTAGAGCATGGACACGTGGAATACCGGATGAACTGCTGATAACCCCGGAGGCAATGCAAGCTTGTAAGCCACCTCTCCCGCTCTCTCAAGAATCTCAAAAGGTCCGATATACCTAGGGCTCAGTTTTTCATTCTTTCCAAACCTCATGACACCCTTCGTGGGTGATACCCATAGCAATACTCTCTCATTGACCACGAATGCAAGATCACGAACTCTACGGTCGACATAACTCTTATTCCTGGACTGAGCTATGCGAAATCGATCCTGAATAATCTTGACCTTATCCAAGACATCCTGCACTAGATCTGTACTCAACAACCGAGCCTCCCCCGACTCGAACCACCCAATTAGCGACCGGCTCCACCTACCGTATAATGCCTCAAAGGGAGACATCTGAATGGTCAACTAGTAGCTGTTGTTGTAGGCGAACTCTGCAAGGGGAAAGTACGAATCCTACGATCCTTCGAAGTCTATGACACATGCGCGGAGCATATCTTCCAAGATCTGAATAGTGCGCTCGGACTGTCCGTCTGTCTAAGGATGAAATGTTGTGCTCTACTAAACCCGCGCGCCCTACTCACACTGTACAACCCTCCAGAAGTGCGAGATGAGTTGTGTACCTCGATCAGAAATGATAGACACTGGCACACCATGAAGATGGACGATCTCGCGAATGTAAATCTCTGCCAACCGCTCCGAAGAATAGGTAACTGCCACAGGAATGAAGTGCGCTGACTTAGTCAGCTTGTCCACAATGACCCAAACGACATAGAAATTCCTCTAAGTCCGTGGGAGTCCGAAAACGAAATCCATAGTGATACGCTCCTACGTTCACTCAGGAATCTCTATCTGCTGAAGCAAACCACCGGGTCTCTGATGCTCATACTTCACCTGCTGACAATTCAGGCACCGAGCTACATAAGCGACTTTATCCTTCTTAATCTTCCTCCACCAATAATGTTGCCGCAAGTCCTAATACATCTTGGCAGTGCCCGGATGAATAGAATATCGGGAATTGTTGGCCTTCTCAAAAATCAACTCACAAAGTCTATCCACATTAGACACACCAACACGACCGTGCATCCTTAAGACTCCGCCATTTGTAACATTAACCTGCTTGGCACCACCGTGCCGCACTGTGTCCCTAAGGACCAACAAATGAGGGTTGTCATATTGCCGATCTCTGATACACTCAAACAAAGAAGACCAAGCGACTGTGCAAGCTAGAGCACAGATGGGCTCTGAAATATCCAACCTCACAAACTGGTTGGCCAACGTCTGAACAACTGCTGCTAGCGACCTCTCACCGATTGTAATGAATGAAAGGCTACCCACACTCGTTGTCTTCCTACTCAATGCATCGGCCACCATATTAGCCTTCCTGGGATGATACAAGATGATGATGTCATAGTCTTTCAATAGCTCCAACCACCTCATCTGCCTCAAATTGAGATCCTTTTGCTTGAACAAATACTGAAAGCTCCGATGATTAGTGAAAACCTCACACGACACGCCATAAAGATAGTGCCTCCAAATCATCAGCACATGAACAATGGCTGCCAACTCTAAATCATGGACAAGGTAATTCTTCTCATGAACCTCCTGCGTCAATAACGCACCGAGCCCAACATGGGAGGCATCACAATATACTGTGTAAGATCCTGAACCTGTGGGCAACACCAACACCGGTGTTGTAGCCAAAGAAGTCTTGAGCTTCTGAATGCTCGACTCACACTCGTCTGACTATCGGAACCGGGCACCCTTCGGGGTCAACCTGGTCAACGGGGGCTGCTATAGATGAAAACCCCTTCACAAATCGACGATAATAACCCGCCAAACCCAAGAAACTTCTGATCTCCGTGGTTGAAGTGGGTCTAGGCCAGTTATGGACTGCCTCAATCTTCTTAGGATCTACATGAATGCCCTCTACTGATACGACGTAGCCTAAGAAAGCGAATGAATCCAACCAAAACTCGCACTTCGCAAATTTTGCATATAACTGATTGTCTCTCAGAGTTTGAAGCACAATCCTAAGATGCTGCTCATGCTCCCCTCGAATGCGGGAGTAGATCAAGATATCGTCAATAAACACAATCACAAAGGAGTCCAAATAAGGCTTGAACACTCGGTTCATAAAATCCATGAATGTTGTTAGTGCATTTGTCAACCCAAAATACATCATTAAAAATTTATAATGCCCGTAACGAGTCCAAAAAGCTGTCTTAGGGACATCGGATACCCTAATCCTCAATTGATGGTAGCCAGATCTAAAATTAATCATCGAAAACACCTTGGCACCCTGAAGTTGATCAAATAAATCATCAATCCTAGACAATGGATACTTATTCTTGATGGTGACTTTTTTCAACTGCCGATAATCTATACACATCCTCATCGATCCATCTTTCTTTTTCAAAAACAACACGGGTGCACCCCCAGGGCGAGATACTAAGTTTAATGAAGCCCTTATCAACTATATCCTGTAATTGTTCCTTTAATTCCTTCAATTCAGGAGAGGCCATGCGGTATGGCAGAATGGAAATGTACTGAGCGCACGGAGCCAAATCAATATCCCTATCGGGTGGCATCCCCGACAGGTCTGCATGAAACATTTCTGGAAACACACGGACAACTGGAACTGAATCCATGGAAGGAAACTCCGCGCTAGAATCGCGAACATAAGCCAAATAAGCTAGACACCCCTTCTCGACCATACGCCGAGCCTTCATATAAGCGATAACCCTGCTAGTAGAATAGCCAGGAGTCCCCCTCCACTTTAATCAAGGCAACCCCGACAAGGCTACAATCACCGTCTTGGCGTGACAGTCCATTATAGCATGATAAGGTGACATTAAATACACACCCAAAATGACATCAAAATCGACCATATCGAGGAGTAGAAGATCTACACTAGTCTCGAGACTCCCAATGATGACCACACACGAACGATAAACATGATCTACAAAGATAGCATCCCCCACAGGTGTGGACACATACACAGGATCACTCAAAGAATCACGAGGGACAACCAAATATGAAGCAAAATAGGATGACACGTAGGAGTAAGTAGATCCCGAATCAAATATAACTGTAGCATCTCTACTGCAAATTGAAACAGTACATGTAATAACAACATTGGATGACTCAGCCTCAGGCCTGGCTGGAAAGGCATAACATCGGGGCTAGGCACGACCACTCTGAACCACGTCCCGAGGACGACCTCTAGTTGGCTGGCCTCCACCTCTAACAGCCTGACCTTCACCTCTAACAGTATGGACTATACCTTGGGCTGTCTGACCCCTTCCTCTAGCTGGCTGAGAAAGCGGTGCAACAACCGGCGCCAGAACCATGGCATGAGAACCCTGATGCTGTGGCGAAACGCCCAATAATCTTGGACGGGTCTTCCTGATATGCCCATAACCACCACACTCAAAACATTTATCTTGATATTGTGGCGGTGGAAATTGAGACTGACTAGAACGGGGCGGATGACCATGGTAATAACTCTGAATAGGAGGTGCACTGATAGAAGTTGGTGGTGCATTGTAGGTTGGCTGTCTAGAAGGAAGCACATAATGACCACGACTCCCTGAAGCACTGTGGGATGCCTGAAGCACTGAATGGAACGGCCTAGGAGGATGGCCTCTAACAAAATTACCCCCGGCTCTAGATGAGGCATCTTTGAACCAACCGGAATTACGAGGTCTCTTGTCAAACCCCTGACCTCCCTGTGCAAGAACCATCTCGACTCGCCTAGCGACATTAGCAGCCGCCTGAAAAGAAATCTCATTCCCAGTCTCCTTAGCCGTCTTCAATCTGATAGGATGAGCAAGTCCGTCAATAAACCTCATAACCCTCTCTCTCTCGGTGGGAAGCAAAAAAAGAGCATGACGGGCTAAATCCACAAAATGGGTCTCATATTGAGTAACAGTCATACTGCCTCTGCTAGAGATGCTCGAACTGACGATAGTGCTCCTCTCTCAAGGTAATAGGCAGAAACTTCTCTAGGAAGAGCTGAGAAAATTTGTCCCAAGTAAGGGCAGGCAACCTAGATGGTCTAGTCAACAAATAATCTCTCCACCATTTCTTGGCACATTCATTTATCTAAAATGCAGCAAAGTCGACCCCATTGATCTCCAATATACCAATGTTCCGAATCACCTCATGACAGCTCATGCTCCTGGGGATCCTCTAAAGTAGCACCACTGAAGTGAACTGGGAAGAGCTTGGTAAACCTCTCCAATCTCCACAAAGCCTTAGAAGACATAGCTGACCCATCACCGGTCTGTGCCGCAACAACCGACAGAACTACTCTGACTGGATGAGCTGCTGGAGTCTGGTACTGGGGAGCCATTTGCTACGGAGTGTGAGTAGCAGAAGTCTGAGCTCCTTCTCAAGCCTTGGTGCCATGGGAAATGCGCCAGTCTGGGATACACTCTCCATAAGGCCAACCAAATAGAAAAAAGCATCCTGAAGTACTGGGTGGCAATGAACTCCTCCGGAACATGAGCTGGCCCGGCAGGAACAGTCTGGGATGGAACCTCCTCGTCAAACTCTACCTTAGGCTCCATTGTTGGGGCTGCTGCTCGGGAACTGGGCTGAGCCCTTCCCCTGCCTCGGCCTCTGGCACGACAACGGACTCGACCTCTGCCCCTCGTAGAAGCTGCCATTGGAGGTTCTGGTTGCTTCTCAGCTGAAGAAGCGGTATGTGTTCTCACCATTCGCGAGAGAATAAGAGTAGAAGAGTTCAATCAGTATTGAGAAAACAAAATCGCACGATAGAGAAGAATAGAAGTGAAATTTGTTCCTAAACTTCATACCTCTTGGGAGATAAGTACAGTCGTTTCCGTACCGATCCCCAAGACTCTATTAAGTTCGCTCGTGAATTGTGAGACCTGGGCAACCTAGTGCTCTAATACCAACTTGTCACGGCCCGGAATTCCCACTGTCGGGACCGTGATGACGCCTAACATTATACTTGCTAGGCAATCCAAAGTTAGAGAATCATTAGCCAATTCTTTTACATTTCAGTGATTAACAACAAATAAGCTAACAAGTTAAAATGAGTGCGGAAATATATATATATATATATATATATATATATAACAACTTCAAAATATATACTACCAAATCTAGAGTCACAATGCACGAACTTCTAAGATTTGTACTACAAATAAATGTCTGAAAGAAATACTACTACTTTCGAAATAGAAGAAACAACAAAGTGAAATGTATAGAAGGGGACGCCAGGGCCTGCGGATGCCGACAGGCCTACCTTGGATCTCCTATAAATTGGATCCTACACCCAACCTCATGATCAGCTCGGACCAGCTCCAAAATCTGCACAGAAAGAATTTCTTTCGATTTCACAGACTTCAAGTTTAAGTTCCCGATCCTTCTTTTGCCTATTGAGTCTCTTTAATTCATTTAGAATTTTTTTAGACTCTTTTAGAGTAAGATCAAGGATATCCTGAAAGTCGTTACATTTATCACAGTTATAGGGTCTTACCTCACTTGTTTCACCTCGTGTCATGAAGCAATTTTTAGTATCTTCTTTACACTCACCGTTTGATACATCTTCATCAATCCAGCAACTAGAATAATTGTCCATATTATTTTCCAAAATAGTCATAAGATACAAATATGCTATTTCTTCATGTTCTTAGTTATCTTCATCGCTCCGGCTTCCAAATAATTTATTTTTGTTGAACTCTATGGAGACTTTCCTTTTAAGATCAGGGTATTCAGCTTGAACATGGCCATACCTTCTACATTCAAAATATTTTCCACTATTTTTGTCTAGTTCATTGCATTGTCTGGTTCTTCTAGATGACATCCTACCATTTTTTATGTTTTTGTATCTTCTCATCAATCCATTCATACTTCTTGAAATCATAGAAATTTCTTCTTCAAGACCTTCTGCGTCGTCATCAATATCGTTCTCTGGTTCTTCAGTTGTATCTTTGAAGGCAACTGTTTTCTTATTCTCTTCGTGACGCGTTTTCTTGAGATGTATTTTCTCTACATAGTTCACCGTATGCAGTTTATCTAAATATTGAGATCCAAGCGCAACTACTATTGTCTGCCATGTTGTAGGCAAACTTCTTAAGATTTTTCTAACCTGATCACACTTGAGTGGGGTTTACCAAAGGCTTTCAGATCACCATTGATTTTGCTAAATCGTGCAAACATTTTCTCAATTGATTCACCTTCTTTCATCTGGAAGAGTTCATAGTTATGAACCAATATATTTATCTGAATCTCTTTCACCTTGTTAGTTCCTTCATAGGTAATTTCCAGTATGTCCATATTTTCTTGGTTGTATCACAACTTAAAATTTTCTCATATTCTTCTCCACTTATAGCGTTGTAGAGCAAGTTTCGTGTCTTAGCGTTAACTTGAACAACATCCATTTGCTCTTCTTATTAGTCATATATATCTTCAGGATCAACGGGTGGTTGTCCTGCTGCTAGAAGTGGATAGTTTCCTTTTTTGATGACACGTCATACTATGACATCATAGGACTTTGCATAAATTTTCATGCACACCTTCCAATGAGAGAAGGGTTTTCCTTTGAAATATGGTGGTCTATATTATTTCTCACTTTATGTTAAGCAAATATGTGAGACCATCTCTAATACCAGTTTAAAGTTCAA